>WMED01001491.1:0-27408 GCA_019650415.1 Pipa parva
GGGGCGCCTAGGGCACCAATAGAGCCAGAGCCGGCTCTGTCCACGGGTATCTATGCTTTGTACACTAACTTTCTTTATGAATGGAAATGTGTATATCTATATGACTGTTCAACTTCTTGATATTGATTATGACAGTTATATGTGCAGTAGGGGTCTCAGACGTGGCCAGGTAAATATGCTGCACCAAAAAAAAACAAATTTGAAGTTGATGGGCCACATTCCTTTTAAATTCGATATACTCAATGTATACCAGTCTTTTTGTGTGGCTTTCCATACAACCAAGTTTAACACATGGAACAGCTACTAAGACATTGTCAAAGTTTACAAGTACAATGTCTTAACCCTAAATGAAGGTATTGTAAAATCCTTAATTTACAAAGAACCCTTGATGAAATTTATAAACCACTTTTATATTGTTATTCACTTCAAACCATGGGCAGGGGAAATATGTAATCCACATTACATACTAAAACTTTAATTTGAAAATACATCTACAGTAGAGTGTTCAATGCCGCAGTCTTTAGCCATGCTTACTTACCACACCCCTTCATGTAAATAATCACAGAAATACATACTCAAATGAAGTCATCTGGGTTGTTCTCCTTGATCTCCTTAAACAAAATGAAGTACAAAGATGTTTGTAGGAGTAATGAAAGGAGGAAATAGAAAAAAATAAGAAAAAGATTTGTACAAATTAATTTCCTTGTCCACATTAGCAGATCTGCATCACTTTTTTCTTAATATCATTTATGATATGAAATTGTTGTAGATGGAAAGCCATATCTAGATAATGAACAAATGGTTTTAAAAAAGAAAAAGTTAAACTTACAATGATAATTTGTTTTGACTAACTTTACCAACTAATCTATAAAAATGTAGCCATACATTAATCTATCAATCACGCTAAGATCTTACTGTTTTTACATTGAGATCAATAATAGATTCCCTGGTACATCTTACACTTTATTTCTCTGAGGTATTGAATTCATCTTTTTTCATTTTTATTTCTGGCAATACTTAAAATGAGTCAAGTTTTTTAAAAAAACTAATGGGGTTATTGGCTAAAGTGAGAATTCAACTGTCAAATTCTCAAACAGCGGATTCCCATAGCAAATCCACAACCGCAGCAATTTTAAAGTTGCAAATGTGAAAATATTCCCATAGTAACAGTAGCAGTCTATTGCGACTGTCTTTAGCTGGCGAATTTACACCTTCATGCAACAATTTGGACTTAGCCCCCTAATTTGTGCTTTCTACTTCACAATAGATACTTAATAAATACATAAATTATTCATAAACAAGGCCACCAGAGCTTACAGTACATGTTCAAATGAAAAAAAAAAATGTTGATTGGTACACTTATGACTAAGCAGCAGGCATAAACATTCCTCATCATAACATTTGTGATAATTCAGATATGGCTGGTATTTGGAGAAGAAAGAGACAGAACAGCAATGAAAGCAAAGAGCAGTAAAAAGAGGGACCATCCTTTCTGGAGGGAGATACAAAGTGATTACAATTCACAGTGAAACATTCAGTCACTCCTAATCTCCCATAGTGGAATGACCTAAGAAACCCCTGTGTCTTTAGTTCAGGCATGCTTTTAACTAATGGATTCCAGATAGTACGTATGGTACCTTAAAAAAAATTTAAATTCACCACTACATTTAACCTTCCTCTAGTGTTAGGGTCGTCACCGACCCATTTGTAGGTTTCAAATGCATAAAAATACTAAATAAATTTGTTTATTGCATCAAGACTTTTTGACTTTGTCAGGAATTTCTATTTAAACAAAAAAAACAATTTTACTAAATTATAAAATGCTAAAATGATGACCTTTCTATTGTTAGAGTCAATTTATAGCCATGTATAATATAAGATTAAAAAAACAATATTAAGTCCCAAAACTGAAATCATAAACACACTATAAACCAGCAGCCCACAGCCAGCTCTACCTTCAACCACTTGAGGTTGAGTTAGGGGCTTCTATATTTGCTTGTTTCACAAAACAAAGAAAGACAGACATGTTCAGGCATGTACGGCCAAATCGGTTTAGAGTTGGTGCTTTGCAGAGTATACTTCTCCAGTTTACAGCATGCAACTGGTAATTGCATGTAATTAATAATTGTATTGCTTTAAACCACCTGAAGAAGGAGTCAGAAATAACCCTCTGAAAGCTTGTTTATTTAAAATGACTGTTAGTTGAATAAAAAAGGTATTACCTAGTATTGCAATACTCATTTTTTTGCATCTGTGGACTAATATGACCACTCTACCCTAACGTGTATATATATATATTTTTCTCTCTTCTTCTTTTTCATAATTTATTTTATTCTCTTTTTTTCCTTTCTAAGGATTTGCAGTATGTTTCCTGTCTGTCTGTTTTCCTTATATGTCATATGATGAAGCACTTAATATGGAGAATGATTTCCACCAATCAGGTTTCCTTGTGTTTCTTAAAAACTTTCAAAACAATATAATCTTCATTATTTATCGTTGTGCCAATTTTTGAGAAGTGTGCAATTTTTTTTTCTATTGCGAGACCTGGGAAAAATTTGAAATAAAATAGTGTTTAATAATTAATTGTAAAGAATGAAAACTTGATGTTGGTGAATAAAGCACGTATACCAGTGTACTAATTAGTGACAGCTATATATGTACGCAAAGAGGAATACTTATTACCCAAGATGGAATACTTGGCACACCTTAAATTTATCTGAACAAACCTATAGCAAAGGACCTGACCAAACTGCATTTAAAAAACAAACAAATCCTATGCCTGAAAGCCTCTGTCTTGTAAATGAATAAATATTTTTATCACATTAAAACATTACTATAAATTAATAATTAAAGCCTGCACTTTAGAGAGCTTTCTAAATTGACATAATTATTTGTCAGTTAAAGTTGAATAGTCATTTCTGGAAGGCATTTTTACTAGAATACATGAAATGATCTAGAATATTTTAAATATTTTTAAAATATGCTTCTGTCCATTTGAAACAGCAAATATAATTACAAAACCACATTTTAGCATAGCTTGTTCTAACAAACAAACCTTATAATTTGTAATAAAATACTGTAGTGCTCCTCCTTGTGCTACAGTAACAATGACAATAGGATCTACAAGAGAAGCTGTCATGATTCCTCCAACTCTTATCAGTTTAAAGCCCGCTAGCTACAATATTCACAATCTGATTAATTTTATACTTTACTTATTTTGTTCAGTTCTGACAGTTTCAACTCAATAGTTTAGATTAGTTTCGCATTTTGGCAGTAATTCAAAACATTTACACGCATAATTTAAAATGCATTTATTAGCACAGAGATTTGCTTTCAATAACAAACTTTTCCAGTTGATGATGAAATGCATAAATACCTTTTCATTACCAGGTTTCTTTGTATTACTTAGTCTGTGTCAAATTTGTCAAGGAAATCAATCTAGAAAGTGACATGATACAGCATAAGATTTTTTTTCCCAATGACTTAACAAGTCACTATATAATTAGGGTTTTTTTTCCCCCCAGTTTGGTTAGATTTAATCTTAAAGAGGCTTCTTACTATTGCTTGGAGACCTAAACTGATTTACTTTTGTGTGTCAAATCTTTTGTAACAAGGAAGTTTCAATTTGCAGGGTGAGTTAAAAAATTCCCAAAGTAGAAAATGCTGGAAAAAAATATATATCTACATAAATCATTTTAAACTTCAGTTTTGCAGATTGGATTCTATATTTATACATATTTGTTCTATATCATTGCTAAATGACTTTCACAAGCAGCGACAAACAAACTGATGCTTATAAGAAATAGATGTGTATTTCCTCAAGTATATTCAAATGGAAATGGATCATGGAAAAACAAAAATATGTAAATTAACACAATCCTTCATAACTGAATTTACAACAGGTAGAATTTCAGCCAATAAAAACTCATAAATTGAAGTGGCAACCAACACTTGAGTAACATCTAAAAGAACTAACAGAAAATAAATACAACACCAATCCTTCAAAATTCTTCTTTTTTTTTTAAAGATTTGGTTTGTCGTACAAAATATAGATTCAGAAGACAATGCAAATATTGCACTGGGAAGCAAACTTCAGCATGTATCAATAAAAATATAATTCAGAAACCACATCGGTTCAAGTCTCCTCTTGTCTATGTGTTGTTATTAAAAAAAATGATTAAAAATTCACAACAGACCTGTACAAGTTCATGAAAACTTGCAAAAAATTGCAACATTGAAATCCACATTTGTCAACAACTAAAGATAATTAACTTATCAAATTGTTGAGAGGAAAAGGGAAGGGATGCTAGACCTAGTACCAACCCAACCAATAAACCTTAAAGAATAACAAAAGTACAGGTTTAGGATTTCCTAAGAATCATAAGTGATCATAATATCATATAGCATCTTCCAGTGTCTTCCAATTACCCTAGGTTTCTGGAAGAATCATTTCCAAGAACTTACATAATGGCAACAAGCCTATTAAGCCTAGGTAGCAGAAGATGTTTAATGTTGGAAAATATAAAGTTTCTAAGGGAAATTAAAAATTAAGGAGTTGTTTTGGCTAAGAAACTAGAAGGTAGGTGCTTTGACTACAACACAGATTTTCAGTTGAATCATCCCTTGTACACTTGCTTTACACTTTGTAATTATAAAACAGTTCATTGCTTCCCTACTTAAGACAACTTTATGATATTTGTGACTTTATTCAAATATAAATAAATATAATATGTACTGTTTTTAGCACACAAGCTATTAAAAGAGATGTTTAAATTAAATTGAGAAAACCATGGCTAAATCAGTAGCTTTTTTGCCCACAATATTTTTTCTTTAAAGACCAGTTCACGGATTAAGCAATAACCACAGAAAATAACTTTTTTAAAGATGTTAAAAACAACAACTTATTTCCACAATACTCATAATTGTTCAACCTTTTACTTTGTTATGTATATTCATGTATTAAGTGCAACAGGGCAGGTTTGGATGTATCATAATTATAATGCCTATTCACTATTCACTTTTGCTTTAACAGACTGACCTTAATAACAAAGAGACAAAGAAGGTAACAGAATAATTTCATTTGCATGCGTAGCTCATAAAACAGAAGCTAATTTTCCAAAGAGTTTCCTGGAATCAAATGGCTTAATGTTATGCACCTACATCTGTTCAGCACAAATACCATACTGCTGAATCACTATTTAAAGACAGTAGCTCACAGCTTATTATGATAGTTTCCAAAATAATAAACTTTGTTCCCCAAGTAAACACTTTGTTCCTAAGATCTTCCTGCTCTTCTTCAGCTTCATATCCATCTAAACTTGTCTTTCGATATTGTTAGGTATTCTGTATTTTCAGTTTTAGCATTGATAAAATCTTTTGACAAATTCCAGGTATAGTAACTCATTAATTATCTTTATACTTGTATTACACACAATGTGTTAGCCACCTGCTTATTTACATTATGTTAAATTTCGTACAACTCTGCATGATTTCTCTGGAATATAAAGTGACCCCTGAAATGTCTTCCAGTTTGTTAGAGAACTACAAAAAAAATTCTTACAGACCCAAAGTAGTAATTATTTGTCTCCAGTTCAAACCTATTACATATTTTATTTCATGTATTGCCAATTTTATTATTTCTTCTTGAGTCAATAAACTGTAGGTTCCTGGACAACCTGGGGCAAAGGCAGCAGGCATTCTACCACTTTACTGCTCTTATCAACTCCTTTCTATAGTTGTAGGTTAAAGAATCTTCTATTTGAGAATAGGGAAGCCCAAGTTTTCTCAAGGATGCTTTTCTATTAAATAAGCCTACCCACAATTTATATGACCAATTTCATATTTCTAAACAATAATCATGTTCCTTCTGAAATGCCGCTTTAATGTTAACAAACCTTTTGCTTTTATAACCATTATTCTTCATTCATTTCTATGCTGAGGGCATTCATCCTATTATTCTGCACAAAACATACCAGTATACAGGTTTGGGTCAATGGTAACAAAAAACAAAATGGCCCAGGCACATTCAGGAACCCTTTACCCTCTCACCTCTTTATGTGTGTTTGTTTATCGTTTACTGATATATCTTTTATACTAATAACATATGTTTATTGCAAATAAAATTTGAGTGCACCATATAAGGTTTCTTTTTCTTTGCCTTGTTTGAAACCAGGCACATTCAGGAACAGTATCCAGGAGCAGACATGTCACAGGCACCAGGAAAAAAAAACAAGACGGGTGAAATTTATTAAACTCGGATATAGGTCGCTCTCTGTCTTTTCGTGTTTACCAAGTGAAATTTCACGGGATTGATTTTTTTTTATCCCAATTTTTTTTTAATTTTTTTAGATGGAAAGGTAGCCATACTTTACATTAGTAGCATGGCTATATTTCCATTGAAAATTTTAAAAAATCGAAATAAAAAAACTCAATCTCAAAAAAATCTCACAAGAACATTGCAAGATTTCTCTCGGTAAACTCAGAAAGACAGAGCAGTCACAATTAAAAGAGATTCTATGCATATACAGTAGCTTTATTTAAGTTTTTTATTTTCATTAGCAGACTGTATAAAAAAAATATTTAGAATGGCATCATTTTTATAAATTGTGCCTATATAAGAGTTTAATCCAGGAACTGGTCGGATTGTTATTGCAAGTTGAAAAATATTGGAAACATACTTTGAAAAATTGAATCTCACTTTACTATATTGCTGGTATCTTGCAGATTATTATCATTATTATTTGCAGACTGGTATTCAAGAAAATGTTATGGGATAATATCAAATTAGAGCATGGAACTGTAATTCCTACACAGTTTGCAACATTAGCTGCCGCTCCACCAAATGTTTTCAATGAAATATTTTCCCCTGCATTAAGTTGTTTGGTGAAAACCCAGTATTCCATATGGGGTTTGTCTGGTCATTTTGTCACAACTGGATTATTTAACACATTGAAAAACTATTTATATGGGAAACACACTGAAAACACGATTTAGATGAATGTATATTTATTAATATGTCTTTTCGATATCAGCAGAATCAAATAGTTGAGCAAATTGAAAAATACCATAGAAAAGCAATGATAAATGGTCAAAATACTCAAAAAGGTCTGTAGTGTTAATATTTTTAGTGGCAACCTAGACCACCATTTAAAATTTCTATTAAACTGCCTTACCTTTATTTCTCTGAATTAATACTATAACTGCAGTTTTAAGCTGTTTCTTTAAATGCATGTGTTTTGTTTATGAAAATTTATATAACAAACATTTAAGATGGAACATCAAGATAGTAATGTAGTCATGAGTGTTCCTTTTAGAATATTGTTATCAGTAATACCATGTGTATTACTGATAATACACATGATAATACCCCCCCCCCCCCCCCCCCCCCCCCCCCCCCCCCCCCCCCCCCCCCCCCCCCTTTCCCCACCTCCACTAGCAGCCTCCACTTATATACATTTATTTTATTCATATTCAGCAAGGTATTATATATTAAATTATCAATCAATTCCATGTATATTGAGCTTGGCATTTTTCCAATATAATTTTTCATTGAATAACCTGTGACTTTGGTTTATACTTCATATCAATTATGTGTTTCATTTATGGTTATAACCTTTGTTTTTTACTCTCCTAACATGTACACATTTATTTTTACTATTTGAGAATTCATAGCCCTTAAAGTTCTACTTACAGTATAGGAGTCGTTGTTATGTAATACTGCAACATTTGTTTAATGATTATGTTGATTTTATTCTTATATGAATCATAGTACATTGTTGTTGTACATTATTTTGCTACTGTTGGCTCTTATCCAGTTTTTTTCCCACACTGTGCAGCCTGATCATTAATTATCAACTTCCTTATCTGTGCAACATGATTTTTAAATCGAGTATACCTAGCATTGTGGGCGTGGCCTTAATATAGTGGTTCGATAATTGCCTTTACATTGGGGGCGTGGCCTAAATGAAGCGCGTCCACGTGGACATGCGCACTGCTGATACATAGATGCTTATACAGGCATCAATATCGTGGCCAAGTTAGTACAGGTAATATGATTGGTTGTTACGTCAGGGGCGTGGCCTAAACGGAACACATGGCCATGCAGACATGCGCACTACCGACTTTTAGACGCTCACATTGACACACTGGCTGCACAGCGGAAATTGATTGGAAACAGCTAAGGGTAAGTGAACACACTATTTAAACCCTGTTTTAATGTGATAATGTAATGCCATGATTAAGCGCAAGCCGCGAAACGCGTAGGCATTGTGGTATGTTTTTAATGTTTTTATTTTTACCCATGTGGTGGCAATAAAATATATATTTTTTACTATTGGAGTGCTGGGAAGTCCTTCCTATGGTGTAGAAGAGTTTAGTTATGTTTCTTTGACATAATGCCAACTTTAGAGGGGAAAACAATATTTATTTATTTAAACCCCTTGCTGAACCACATTTTGGGATCTGGTCAATTCCTTTATGTGACATCAGCCAAGAGGGTATAAATTGTGAGTTTACAAAGGAATCCTCAAGGAACTGAACACCACTATTAAGGACACTTTTAGTAGTTGGTGAAACCATGAATATGAAAGATATTTCCTGGAGTGCGCAATGTCGCAAGACGTCATACGTCATGAAGTCAGCCGCCATAGGAGTTACAGGATGGATGCGCTCCATTGTGCGTTCCACATCCACTTCCTATGCGGTAGACGCATGCGCTTGGTACGAGTGGATGTAAAGCTCCTGGGTTGTTAAACTGACAAATGCCAAAGAGAATGTTGAGCTGACAATCCATATAAGTACTTGATCGATATTGCCTATATGTGTAGTTGCCGGCATGTGCGTTTGTAGTCCTTTTGAACCTTGTTTTTATTTTATTTAACTTTTCACCAGCGCATCCACACATATCTTCGCAATCAGAAGATTTTTTGGCCTTATTTGTATTTACCTCCTCTATTAGTTGAGACTCTGAGGGTATTGTTGGTGTTTTCTATTTTCTGATTAGACATATGCGGGCTGCTATAAGTATGTGTTGTAGGCACATATTTATTTCTGATGGAGGGGTAAAATCATATATGCTTAATAATGCCATCTGGGGGGTTAGTTGGAACTTTTGGCACAGAATTTTTGTGCACAGATTGGTGACCATTTCCCAGTATGATGTTTGTTTTGGGCATTCCCACAACAGGTGTAGGAGTGTGCCATTCTTGGAACAATTTCTCCGGCAATGGGGTGAGACTATTGAATAGATTTTGTTTAGTTTGTTTGGGGTTTGATACCACCTTAGTTGTATTTTATGGAATGTCTCTAGATGGTTGGCGCATAATGTATTTTTTTGTATGTTTGTGTATGCTGAGATCCATTGTTCTGTTGAGATCTGGGTATTTAGATCATTTTCCCACTTGAGCTGCGGTCTTGTCTTGCAGTTATATGGTTTGGCATTTAGCAACGTGTATAGTACTGTAATCCTTTTAGGTGCTTCTGGGGCAGTTAAACAGAGTTTTTCAAATTGTGTTTGTGCATTGGTGCTACTTTGTGCTTTGTTTGTGAGCCAGTGTCTCACTTGGAGAATTTTAGAAAAGTCTGTTTTGGGAAGGTTGTGTTTAGATTGCAGCTTTTCGAAGGTGGTAATGATTCCTTTCTCCAACAAGTGATTTACGTTTGTTATGCCCTTGTTAGACCAAGATTGTAGGGCTATGTCGGGTATTTGTTTTGCTACGTCCATTAAAGGTAAAGCTGGGGTCATTGGTGATTTGAGTTGGTGGTTTTTGTTTATTTTCTTTTCCCTGATTTAAAGAAGTACTTTTGTGTAAATATTTTTTTTTGCGTGTAAATTTTGCTCATATTTGTAAATACATATTGAAGTAAACCAAGATGTTTCTGTTTAAGAGATGCAATTCTGTTAAGGTTGCAGAGGCAATACATGGATGGGAAAAATCTCCCTATAATATTTTAGCCCAGAAATTTTCAGTGAATTTTGGGTTTTGTGAGAATTGGTTTGATGTACTGACGGGAGTACAACCTATAGATGTAGTAAATTATTTGTAGAAAGTTCGAGACGTTAGTGTGTTGGGGAGACGAGAATGGATTTTGTTGTCTGCTTATTGTATGTCTGAGATGAAAAAGCATATATTTCATTTACAGGGAACTAAATGTCAATATGAAAATTTCAGATACGTAGCACAAAAATCTGCAGAAGCAGATGATGATCCTTAAACCTGGGAAGGAAACATCTGGGATTCAGATAACGAAATTAAAAATTCAGCAGTACCCCCAACATTTTTCACATCAATTAAAATGCCCATTTGGGCTGATTTATGTTTGGGAAACTGTACAAAGGACAGATTGTCACTACATGCACTTTCTGTAGAAATGAAAATGTGAACTTTGCTGCTTTCCAGACACTTCACAGAAAAATGACAAATGATAGCAGCAGGGGTTAATCTCCTTCTTATTTTGGATTTCATGCTAACCATTCTTTTTAGAGGAATTGATTGTGACAAACAATTTAAAAACTAATATGTACCTGTGTGGTCAGAATAGTACTAATTATGTGCATTGTATATGCAAATGGAGCAGTTGGTATTTTACTGCAGCAGTGTAAGATTTCAAAGTAGGAACGTGCAGTGTCCATGAAATATCCTGGGTTCAGTACAATAACAATTTCACTACATTTTGTGCTTCTGGTAGGAGGCAAAATTTTACAGATCAAAGATTTTCTTCCAATCTAAATATGATATAATGGAATATTCATAATAATGAGAAGATGTAATCTTCCCATAAACACGCACAGCATGGAATGTGTTTTGCAGCAGAATCAGGCTGCTATAATCTGGTAACTGCTTCTCACCTTATACTGATTAATAGATATTACATTTTAACTTGATATTGGAAATAAGGCAGTGACATGACAAAGGAACAGTATTTATATTTAAAAATGCCAGACCCTATGCATAGCAACACAAACTGTACTGTATTCCCCTTTTACAGTTTCCAGCCCTATGTAAATATACAGTATATATATATATATATATATATATATATATATATATATATATATATACTCATTAAATTGCTACATTACACATGTCCTTTCATATAACTATAGTTAATAAAATGAAAGTGTATATGCCATTATCTGTCTGTCCATCCATCCACCAATCTGGGTGGTTAAACTCTGGCAAACTACAGGAAAATGATCTCATGATTCCCTGAGGATAAGAGAGGTAGATTGATTTCCAATAATTAATAAGGCTAAAATAGATACATAAAGAAAGCAACAAAATATTGAATTGATACAGTACTTAGGAAAGAAGTGGCTTTATATTTTACCTCAGACAAAATAAGTGAAAATTATAGAAAACTGAGGTAAGGAAAACTGTAAGTTACTGACAGTTACTGTTCTTAGAGGCAGCAAAAGTGATTTTGTCATTTCACACAACTTCTAAGAATGTCAGGACAACATAGCATTATAATGTAATTATTATAACACAACTATCACCCACTTTTTTATTTGTAAACATAAGTTGGAAACAACTTTCTCAAGAGTCACTTGTAAATGCTGCTGTACCTTTCCAACTCCCACTGCACCCTCCAGTGGGTAATGGATTTTGTCATTTGAAGACAACATCTCCCAAGGTGTTAACAGTATACTGTATTCTTTCCAGGTCTGCATGTTAATTTATTTTTGTTATCATGAGTTATGTTCATTTATTAAGATGGAATGCTGAAATGTTAATCAAAGTAATCAATGACAAATCAAGCACAAAATCATCTGTATCAACAGCACTCATGAGAATTGCTGTCATGAAGTGATCAATACTAAAATATACAAAACTAGGCATTTTAGCAGTTTGAGGGAAATCCTCAGAACATCACAAAAAAACTGACTGAATATTTAGTCACCGCTGATGCCCTCATGTGATTTAACAAGTGCATCATGGTACTTGTAGTCATTTCACTCAACATTATTACATGATAGAAAATAATTTTATGTGCTATAATTACAAAACAAAAAATAGTAGTTAAAACGTCTATCGACACTTTGTTCTTTCCTGTGACCAAATACCTAAATGTCAACCTTAAACCCATTTCTGAAACTTTAATTAAGTTGCTAATATTTGTAAGTTAACCAAAAAGGCAGTGAGCAGCAGCTGAATATTCTGTTTGTTACTACGTCCCACTTTTTAGCAACTTGGAATCATCATCATCATCATCTTTTTAAACATGCTCTATGTTATGTATTATGGTCTGAGTATAATACTACAACTATAAACTAAACCTTATGTAGGGAATCACTCAAGTGCTGGAACAGCCTTTAGGGATTAACACACCGCAAAAAGCGAGTTTCCTTTGCATTTAATGTTTATTTCAGGGGAAAAAAATATGAGCTTAAAGCACAGCCTTTCTTTGGAAAAAACAAAAGTCAGTAGAAAAACTCCGTTCAGGGTAAAAAGACCTTGAACAAAACACAGTGGGTAACTGTACCCCATAAAATTCTTATCAAAAACAGAGTATCTTCCCTTCTCCTGGGTTGTCTTCTTGGGGTCGCACAGTTATACAAAGCCAAGGTTGCTTAGCAGAGTCCTTAACAACTATTCCCTGCTTCTCTCACAAGGACTTTCAGCCACAGCCATAGAATCCACTTTCTGATTTGCAACTCCAACCCCCAACTGGCTCTCCCAGCTCCACCCCAACTGGATCTCCCAGCTCCACCCCCAACTGGATCTCCCAGCTCCACCCCCAACTGGCTCTCCCATCTGCCTTTTAATCAGGCTCTAGCTTGCAGCTGGGGTAACTTACAATCTCTGGACTGAACTCCAGCAGTATGTCTGCATAATTGGGGCAAAATACCTCCATTCAAATGCAACACCCTCACACATATCGTGCAACACAATTGTAGCAGCTGAATGTAGTAAAATTTAAAAGAAAAAGTAGAGAAAGTTTGTTTAGGCAACAATACTTACCAAGTTGATAAATGAATGGTCGATCATTCTACTTGTCTATTGCAGCTTTTCAAGGACAGTTGAAAACATCCTTGCTCAGTGTCAGTTCTTTAGCCACTGTATCCCTCCAGTTATAAAATGCTTCATAGATAATGTAATGTAATAGTATATTTAGCTATCTATCATATCATATCTTATCTGATTTATGCAAACAAAATAAAGCACCCTCAGCACTTGCCAAAAGTGGATCAATAAACCTGAAATAGATGCCTTAAAATTGGAAATTAAGTGTTTTAATGAATTATTTATCTTGAGCCAAATCATGAAATCTTGCATTCAGTAGTGAACAGACAAGCTTATTTTGCAATCATTAGAACTAATGACCCAAGGAGCTTTCAAATCCCATAACCAAAGCTATATAAAATTTGTGGAAATATTGTTAACCTTGCCAAAACCTTACACATTATTTGCATTCAATATAACATTCACATTTACCCAAGTATTAAAAAGTAAAAAAGTTAATCTTTTACTCAGCAATTAACCCACAAAATGAAATATAAAGTACAATCACCAGAAAAATAAACCCAAGTGGTTGCAATCGACGCATTTGATATTTGTTAACAAATACTATTTGCAAATAATTTCTACTTTCCATTTTCATTTTTAAGTGGTAATATTAGATAAATTATATGCTTCTATAGGAAATCTAAATATGTTATTGTGATGGACGTCATTGCATATAGATATATATATTACTTTTCCTGTTTGTTTGTATTACAGCTTTATGCCTGTGTCTTTAAGAAGAATGCAAGGAATGTTTACTGATATGTCTAGCTAGAACTTTCTGCTTAGCTATAACTTTTCCTAGTAGCAGACATTGACCATAAAAGATATATTTCCTGATTTCCTAATGCTATATTTCTTAATGCTGTTGTTGTGCAAGCTATGTTATTGTGCTGTTGTTGTGCAAGCTATGTAACGGCCCCTCGAAAACATTAGTCAATTAATAGGTCAATGAGATAGCAGAAGCTGGATGATGTCCCAAGGTCGCTGGCTCCTGCATAGTTTTGAATATAAAACTTTCTATCTTTGTACAATAAATTAGAACCCTTATGGAGAAACCCTGTGTATCTCTGTTTGGATTCTTTGTGTGTACGTACACATACTTGCTGCAGCCTCATACTCGCTGTTATTCTAATTTGGAACCCAGTAGGGAAGAAGTAACTTGTAGACTTGTGACCACATTATTGTATTGTAGGTAATTATACTTAACAATTATGTATGTTGCACAAAGTAAATGATGTCTGTGGATATGTAAAGTATCTCAAGAATTATTACGTGTGTTTTGTTTTTGCATCATGTCAAAAGTTATTACTTGTTACAGACAAGCAATTATTCTATGCTTTTCCATTAACATAACAGTGCTAGTTGCACTATTTTATTGAAGTTTTTTAAAAACAAAAAAGCAAACAATGCATTTGATCAATGTGAGCACCTTGGTAGCTCTAATTCAACTTATTATAAGTACTGTATGCACAAGCTGTACAATCATGTTAGTCTACTTTAGGACTACTTACAAATTATGGGGATCGAACGAAGAGTTTAAAGGAAGATTACTGGTTGACCTGTTGTACATGGTATCTGCTGCCATTTGAGATGGCCATGTGTTTTAGGAGATTTTAAAGCAGTCATTAAAGATTTAGGGGGATATTTCTAAAAGTCAAACATTTTTTTCATTCAACTTTGTTCAATAGAATTCCCACATATTTGACAGAGTGAAACATTAAAATTGAAACGGATTGAATTTTCTAGGCTGGGGGCAGCACTTCAACATACAGAGTGTGGGAAACTAATGTGACACAGATACTAAATGGCAGCATTTTAAATCAATTTGGGGTAAATAAATCACAGAATTTATAAAAAAAACTACAATGAAACCCAATTTCTTTCAGTGTTAAAAAGGGTGATGAAAGATAAAGATATGGCCATACATTATAAATCAATGGGTACAATTATCATTCAATCATTGGAAACAGCCTCATAACATTTTGTAAAATATAAATTATACAAGCAGAAAAACAAAATAAAAGGCAAATTGTAAGAACAATTCCCCAAAAAAATATTTAAGGACATAAATGGCAATACAGACAAGGACTAAGCATGTAGGTCCTCTAAAAAAACCTGTGTTGGCCACAGGGAAAAGGAAAACTTATTGATCATCTTTTTTAGCTACTTGTATACAACAAAGCAAACAATGGATGATATACAGTGGGAATATTGCTTTAATGCAACCAAAGATGATCCAGAATATTTTTTTTTTTTGTTATTTTTTTTTATTTTACAAAAATGTTTATTACATTATCTTGAGGCAAAATGTAATCAAACCTTTTCAAGTTTTTTCCCTCGAGATCTTGGTTGTTTCTTGTGGTAAATATTGATTGATTTTTTTCAACTGATACTTTTTGACTGAGTTTTTCGATCAGATTTTTGGGTGGAAAGGTAGACATACTACTATTGTAAAGTATGGCTACCTTTCCATAAAAATTGGATCTTTTCAAGTTTATTAAATTTTGCCCCATTGGAATCAACCATGATGACCTCTTCAGGGAGAGAATTCTATACCTTTACTGCTCTTACAATAATGAACTTCCTTCTCTGTTGCTGTAGAGACTTTCTTACCTCTAGACACAGTGGATGCCTCCTTATTAGAGACCTCCGTACTGACCTGATATATGTTTATGGGGATTTGGTCACCCCTTAATATTCTTTTGTCTAGACTAAAAACTCCAATTTGGTACCACAGTTTTCCCATTACTTTTATTACTTTAGTAGCCCACTTTTGAACTCGGTCTAGTTCAGTTACAGATTTATGTGAACTAGTAACAAAAACTGCTCACAATACTCCCTGTACAGTCTGACAAATCATTTGTAAAGTGGTATAATTATCTTCTCATCATGTGCATTTATTACCCTTTCGATGCACCCAATGTTCCTATTTGCCTTGGCAGCAGCTGATTGAGACTGGAGGCATCAGTTAACTTTAACTTTTCCATGTCTGTTTTGCACCATGCACATTCCCAAATTAAGTATGTAAAGGTTTCCTTTGGGGCATACAGGATTCAGCATAAGTCTTGCCCATCAGGAACAGCTTTGAGGGAGTTAATTATTAGAACATTTTTAACATAAATAAGTGCATAATTCCACTGTTCAGATCATGGTGCAAACTACGAGTTGAATCTGTGCAAACATATGACAGTGTACACCATAATTATGTTTTTTGTTTCACAATTGCTATAATAGATTGTGATTGACTGTGCCATGATTCATGCTGCTGGGTCCATGCAATATTTACATCTACAGTATACATCAGGTGAACACTTTTCAGGGTAAAAATTAAATAAACATTTTTATAATCATTGAAAATTGTGATTTTTTTTTCGCACTATTTTACTACATTTACTAAGTTGAAAAAATTCAAATTTTATTAATACCTCCCAAAGTGTTTTTGTCTATTTTAAATGTAGCTATATTATGATGCAATGCTATATAAGAAACATATTTTACTTCACAAATAAAATTGTAGTTGAACAGCAGCTTACAGATGAAGCCCTTTTAAAATGACACTTTACTTGATTTGCTGGGATTTACTGTTATTTCATTTACTAATCTGCATATACAAAGACATTAAATATATAGTTAAAAGAAGGAAATAAAACCACTTGAGGTGTTGGTTGGTATGATAGCCTCAATATACTGTAGAACTCTGAACTAAATGAAATATATCCTATAAGTTTTAGTATATTAGTGAAAGTTTTCAGAAATTATGGTCAGCATATTCTTTATTAATTTATGAATAGAAAGCGTCCTGTGATGTCTTTTTTTCAAGTACGATCTCTCTCATTCCAGTCTTCAAATGCACAATATTCAGTAACAGTACAATAGTGTTTTTCACATTTTCTGGGAACAGTTTATTGACTGAATAAAGTCATATTTCTAAACGTTTCACATTTCAATGGTTTATAAAAAGCATCAGTTACTGTATGATTACATCCCACTGTTATAATAGTTTTGAATAAAATGTTTAAAAACTTGATTTCTTGAAAAAGAAACTAAGACTTGTACAGTTCTACTCATGACAGAAACTCCTTTATATAGGACCCTCTTGCATTTTATTTCTGATGTTTTTTTAAACTATAACTTCCAATTTTAGAAACGTATGTGGACTTTATTTTACATTTTTTAACCTGTAATGTGAAAACTGGTCTGGGTAAATGCTTTAGCTTCAAGAAACTAACATTTTCTAGACCTAAGAAATTCAATTAATTAACAGAAAATACATTGGGTTTTTTTTTTTACTGAGTTCTAGTAACTAATGAAAATGTCCTATTCATGGTATAGGTATAATGGAATAATTTGATTGCTTGCTATAAGTTAATTGACTTTATTAAATGAGCATTCATGTTGATTAATCCCTCTTAGATCTGTTTTGTTCTTGAATCATTTCCACCCTTCATGTATAATCCATATTCTCAATTGTTTCTTTACCTCATGATATCTTCATTTTTTTATTTCATAATACTACAATTGTATCTCATCAGCCCTCATCAGGACTTTTACCATTACATGAAATAAATATCTTCCATCATGTCAATTAGGCACCATGGGGCAGACACTAACCACCAATCCTGGAACCCTGCTGAAGGATTAACCACCTGGCTGCCCCAACACGCCACCCACTCTACTCCTGAGAATACTGAAAAGTAGTATCAAGGAAGCTAATGCGCATCCAATCCTAAGACCATCCCCTAGGAGTCATCATTATATATATGTATATATCACCATCTGCTCCAGATAACACCTTCATGGCAAGCATTCCCAATTCTACATGGCTAAAATGGCCATGAGGATTTCCTGCACCTCCCCCTTTCTTTTTGCCCACACAACCTTTTTCCTGTAAACGCCAGCTTACTCCTTCCTTGCAGTTCCTTGTCCAGTCGATAGCCCCTTACACTATAGCAGAGGACCAGCATGCTCCAGGGGCTGCTTTTAGTCTATACACTACTTACCTTGAACTTTCATCACAGTCACCAATACAAAATTTGCCATTGTAAATGAACAGATGGTGGTCATATCTTTTCTTGCACTAGGTGAACTTTTCTTTACAACTTCTTAGAAGAAGTTTCACTAACTGGTTCAGTGGTCACGAGCCTACAATGGTTGCATGAAAGCCGATATATTTACTCAGCTGTAATCTCAGTATTGACTAATTTGACTATAAACTGAAACACGGCCTAAGCATCTCCAGTAATAAATGAATGTTTGGGGTTTTTTTTATGCAGAATTGAATTATTGCTGTTGGCAAAGTGGTATATTACAGTTAAAAGTAAAAAAATATTAAATCACTTAACTTGGACTGAAAGTGTCAAAACCATCAAAAAAAAAAATTCAGACAATTAGACAATATAAACTAGGTAACATAATGTTTGGCCATTCTATATCAATCAACCATAATGCATTGTTTTAAATAGGTATTAATAGAAACTATTGAAATCAGTAGAAAATACATTCATTTTCCAATTACCAAGCACACAAAATCATCCTCCTCACGATTCCAATAAAACTGGAATGTCAAGACATGCATATTTTTAACAGTTAACATTAGCCAAGAGCTATAACAATGTGAGCTGTAAATCTTTATTAACAGTTTCCCTGTGACCTGATACAGGAGGGCAATTCTTTCATGCAGAATTTAACATAAACTGAAGACTTTTACTTTTCATTTCATCATTAACAAAACATCAAACTACAAGCAAGACAGAAGAAAACTACAGTACAGTTCCTTAAGAATATTTCTTGTATTGTTTTTTTTTTTATATAAATCTTGCTGACCCGCATACACCTGTGGGGTTTTTTTGTTTATGCAAAGCAATATATCTGTACTGATCCTAACAGATCTGTCCATATGCTTAGGTTGTTTCATTTCATTATATTTTTTCAGATGGGTCATTGTGCATGCCTTCCTGCAAAACCTAACATCGGTGTTATTTTTAGGAAAATGTTGAAATGATATATTAAGCAAACATATTCGTATAGATAGGAACATAGATATATGACCTTCTGGCTGAATCCTTTTTGAACAATCATTAGCATTATTATCAGCCAATATGAAGCGCTCCCAATTCAGTTTACAGTTTAGTTTTGCTGTTAATTATTTAAATCGTCAGTACACAATCCAAAACACTGGCTTTGGCACAGAAAATCAGGCAGCAAGCAGCAGTGGCAGATAGAAACCATGTAAAAAATAATTAGATCTATTTGAAAAATCAGCATTTTTACTTTGCTGCTTGACTTAGAAAAAGAGATGTCTGCAGGTTGTAGAGCACATTTCAATATAATACAAATGTCACCTGCACTACTAGAACTGGCATTGACTGAGTCCTCACCACCCAATGCCATGGTGGGGAGTGTAAGGCTGAAGAGGGGGTAATTCACTATTCATTCTCCTGCTCAGTGGGCAGCACAGACATTACAGGGAGGTCCAACAGTACTTTCTTATGTCACTGACTAATAGTAAAAAAGGTACACTGATTTGAAAACGTATAAATTAGCACAAAAAAAGAAGTCTGAAAGATGTTATGGAACGTTAGCAAATTCTTATCCCAAAAAGGAAACAACTGACCTGCTTTAAAAAAAAGTAGTAGCTATAAATAAGATGACTCTTACAATTCATCATTACTAATAACAATAACAAAGTAATCATGTAATTGTAAATTCTGAACATAGCTCTGCTACTGCGGTTTCCATATTTCTGGAATACTGACACCCCTCTTCTATCTCTCCGAGAAGTCTATTTTTTCAATGCTTTATATTTTCCATTTTTGAAGCAAAGTATCCTCACATTGTTTTTCATATGAACCATTTTCTTTCACCTTTTTCTAACCCAACACTAATATAGGGGGGAATTCACGATAGTGCGAAGTGAGGTGCGTAGTCTTCTCCTCACTTCACACTGACTGATATGCGCTCGCTGATTTCCTGCACGCGGACATCAGCGAGTGCTTTAAAGGGATTCCAGTCTCAGCGAGACCAAAAGAGTCGCCTCGCCAAGACTGGAATCCCTTTAATATGCTCGCTGATGTCCGCGTGCAGGACATCAGCGAGCGCATATCAGTCAGTGTGAAGTGAGACAAAGGATCCAGACCTCACTTCGCACTATGGTGAATTCCCCCCTAAAACTTCCTATATGCACCCTGTAATGCCCCTTCTAAAATCTTAGGCTACTATTTAAACTTTTTTTTTTTTTTTAGATTTACATACCTTTGTCTAGATATGTACCATTTATTTAGCTGATACGCAAATCAATTCAAATTACCCCTATTTCCTTATTCTTTCTTCTTGTTTTTGAGTACGTATACAATGGGTTAATCATTTGTTGGTGTTCTGGTTCCAAACCGGTTTTCATGTCTGGTGTTAAAGTGAAAGCTTGAAATATATTGTGTTATATAATAAACAATAAATGTGTTTTTTAAAGAGTATGAAACAAATAGATAAAAATGAATTTCAGAGAAATGGAGATTAAGGCAGATCTGGGAGTATGGATTATTCATAAAATCACTTTGTCCAGTTTTAGCCTTCAGAAACTATTTATGTTCAAAAAAAGTATATATTTAAATTGGTTTAATGAATAACTCATTCATTGTCATCATCATCCTTTATTGTTACATCAATATTTCTAGAAAAGATTATTAGTGTATGTAAATCCATGTGTTTTATAAACCATTAACATGTTAGGTAATCCAAGACAAGAAATAGAGCATAATATTTGACCAAAACCTCTCAACTTACTTACTCTGCAAATAGGCAAATAAAAGTATACAATACCAGCAAATGCAACAAAAGTTACATTGCTCTAAAAATAATAAATGCCCAATTAACTCAAGTGAATGCAAGAGACCTAAAATTATCGGAGAGAAAGAGCAAAGCTGCTCAGCAGAATGTAAACATCTCTACCAATGGGTGCCTATTTTAGTTTCTGCAGGTTAAGACAAAATAGGGTAGATCCAACACTGCAGAATTACAGTAGTTGTGAAGACCTAAGCGCCACAATTCGTTGGTTTCATTTTTGTGAATGCTGTGATGTATAGTGATGTCGTGTTTCTGTGTGAGATAATACTCTCTTATCATGAACACCACTTAAGGAATATTTAATAAGACCATTTTGATCTTTTTGATTCTTTTCACCCTGTTTCACTGATTTATAAAGGATTGATAACATTTTTATAATCAAAATAAATCGCTAGCGCTAAGTATTTAGCAGTGAAAATACACATACTATGTAGTGTTTTTCTATTAGGTCCACCTTCCATTACAGATTGATTATCAATATCCTTTTAAGAGGGGAAATATTTTTGACTGAGACAAAGCGACACAAACATCTGCCTAATATTAATAGGTTTTTGCCAGCCTGAGACAGGCTAATACTTTTGAACAATAAAATTGGCTTTGAACATGCTTGTAAATAGGAGAAAACAGTGATATTGATGTAACTATGCTGTTTCTCCCTCATTAACTAGTCTTAAAATGTATTCGGGCAAAAGTATCTAAGTCAAAAAGTTTTTTTGACAACCTAATGCTGGAGAAACAGTGTTTACTTAATTATGCCAGTATCACCTATTTAAAAATGATGTTTTCAACATGTAGAAAATAGCTTTTTTTTTGCATTTTTTAAAGTTGTTTTTGATCCTCTACAAATCAGCAAAATACTTGGAAAATATGACTTTGCTCCTAGGAATTCTAAAAGATGGTATTTGTAATATATTGTGTGCCTGGGGCTATACCTTGTTCAGAGATACAGGGAAATACATAGATTATTTCGTTTTTTGTTTTATGGCGTGTTCCCTTAATTATATGACAGCATTGCATATATAATCCTATATAAATATTGCCTCATTGGAATAATCAAAAAACAAACATTTTGGAATAATGTAGCAAATCCCTTCCTACATCCAGTTAACGCTGTGCAGCTAGTACAAGAATAGAACAAGTGCATAAGAATAATTCATGTAGTAGATTTTGTTCCAGATTAAAGTTTCTCCCTAAAACATTGTCATCTAGACTCTAGATAAAGGATATATGCTAGATATTACTTTTGGACTACTTATGATTCAGAACCCAAGCTGAGATATCTAGTCCACTTAGGTAAATTTCACTTCTAGGCTAGAGGTAGGACTATTAGAAGGCTATCGTTTGAAGTGAAGTAGTGCCCTCTTCTGGAATTTTGAAGTGCATTGAGTCCATCATTCTAAATACCTGTTTATTGTAACCTGTCTTATATAAGTTTGTACGGGGCTATAAAAGGATGTTAAGACTGCTTCTGTAAATAACATGCATACATTGTTAACTATACTGCTTTTACTCCTTTTTTGTTTAGGTGTACTTGCTGTTGTGTGCCTGTAAAGTGTGTGTGTGTTAAAACAACAAAGCTCCCCTCTAGTCAGTAAGCAGGTGATCATAGACTGCAATGCTGAATAACTTTGGACAGTGGAAAGTAACTAAAGGTATAGGAAAAGTTGATCTAGAAAGAAGAATGCCTAGAATGCATAGAGGGAAATTTGCAGTATAGATGTAGGATTAATAATATATTCCATGAACTAGCACAGATACACAGTACAATCACCATACGCATGTCGACATCTGATGTATTTTAGCTAAAAAGAAAACATATCTATTGCTTTATAACAGAAAGAAATCTTATCAGTGCAATAGCAAAATATTATTAAAGTGCAACTGTCTATTATATTAAATGTCATTAGTAATTACTGTTAATTATATCGTAACTACCACATACAGTGATGCACAAGTGTTTGTTAATATTTCTTTAACACCTAACTTGTAGCCAGCCTGAGTGTCATTTTTTTTTTCATTTCTATGAGCACATTAATCAAAGTAATTAAAATGGGAAAACATAAAACCATCTTTTTTTGGAATGATGCGAGGCTTAACAACATTGATGTACTGTAATAGTGGCATCAATTAACTGAGGTTTAAATGACATTATTAAATGTTTCTATTTTGTATTTGTAGTTCTAAATGTTTGATTTAAATATTAATTAATATGAGTAACTATCCCCATTAATGTAGAGCTGATAATGAATATTTTATACTCTGTAGCAGATGCCTTATTCCTTGGCCCTGTAAATTTGACTATATTTTAAACTGCAAATGTATCTTATATTTACTAAGAAGTGAACATGAAAAATATGGCAGAGCTGCTCTTTGTATGAATTACATCATTATTATTTAATAATAATAATAATAATAACAATGGGATGTGAAACATCTACTCTAATATATTTGCAAGATTTGTTTGAAAGCATTGGTTTCCAAATTTGTCCATAGCACGCGCCAACATATTTCCCTATATCCCAAAAGTGACACACAAATATAAAAGTGTGTAATAATTGAACAGTCCTCACAAATGGCCATTGCATGTGATAAATCACATTTGATAAAGAGCAGCCGGCCTGAAACATGTAATGACAGAATAAAGTGTGGTTAGTCCACTTGTTTGTTCACAATACCAATTGACTACTTTTTTACTGAATTTGGCTTTTGTGTGCTGGAGTGGACACGTGGAATCGAGTGTTGGTTTGTGCAGCTGGGACACCATCATCTCTACTTTTTTTAAAAAAATGTTCCCACTTGTGAGGACTGTTTGTTAAATATTCTTGTGGACAAGAACATTTTGCAGCAGACCTGGAGTAACAGAAGCTCACACTCAGACTGATCTACAAGTTCTTTTTAAGTGACTTGACCCATAGGACAAGTGTTTCCATCCACTGCATTTTATAGTGTAATAACTGACTCTACACATAATAAAAATGTATTGTTGTTAATGTGTTATGATAAAACCAACTTTAAATAAAGTGATAAAATCAGAACTACTACATATACATATATGCATTAATAAAGTTTATTTAGTTAAAATGGTTTGTTTGCAAATAACAAATAAAATGGATTTGATATTAGATACAAAACCTTGCATTCAGCTCTCCCAGAATGCTTATGTCTGCTAATTCAATAAACAGCCTCATAACAGGTTCTTTCTAGTGTCAGTATACATCATCAAAATACCACACCCTCTACTCAACAAAAAAGTTTGAAAATCCTAGCCTAGAGAGGACACTAGAGGGCAGCATAGTATACTGTGAATGTGAAACAATAAACTAGCTGTTATGAGTGGGAGAAAAGTAAACCACATCTATGACCTAAGACCTAAGCTTTTCTCATCTTTCCTTTGCTCAGCCTTCTTTATAGGAGCACTTTCAGCCATCAGACAGTGCACCATAGATTGTTCTCTTTGCTATTGTCTGTTAGGGACACTTGACAATATCCTTTTGTAAGATTAAGGCTTGTTATATACAGGGCAGGGCCAAAGCTTTCAATAAACTTAACTATCATAGCCATAGGGTAAGCACCAAATCTGGATATCTTTTTCAGGTTTTTTATCGTAAATTCCAAGGCCCTCATGTGGCTTTAGAATTAACACAACAGGACTGGAACATGCACTATGTTATTCTTCAATTATCCACAGTTCCAGCATTCTCTGTTCCACAGGGGCTTGCCTGTGAGCCTTTGGTTCCCAGTAGAGTTTCATATTTAAAGAGGGCTTCGTTAGAATTTTCGGAAGAAAAAGGAACTCTGCTATCAGCATCCTTCTTTGCCACTTTGATCTGACAAATACAAATCTGACACAGTATGCCTTGAAATATTTGTACTTTCAACATTATGAATACCTGAGTAGGCATTACATTCACAACTGAACAAATGCAAAGAGGCCTGTAACTTTTTGTCTGTTGTTTGCTAAGAAAGCAATGTTGGGGAAGTGTATAATGAATGCAGATTAAGACCTCTGCTTTACATTGGACATCAGTGAAAAACCCCAATAGAGTATAAAGTTTGCAGACTAGAAGAACTAGTTCTCAAATCATGAATAAAGGGGAACTTGGAGTGTTTACTACACATTCCCACAGGAAAATAAAACATATCCCCTTAATTTGTGCCAATAAAGAAAGTAGAAGAGAGTGCAGAGAAACAGAGAGAAAGATTTTAGCTACGAGAAGGACGGAACGCAGGCTATTTTTAGTCAATCATTCCACTTATAATATTTTAAAAAATCGCATAGCATTTAGTTGAACAAAATTTGCAACCTTAAACATAAATGCAAAATGTAGCTAACAGCCCTAATTAATCAACTCCCGCAATTTAAAAACCAAACACAAATCAATAGAGGTGGCAAAAGAATGATCTCTTTAAAGAGAAATGAATTGCTGTAATGCTATCAAAATACCAGTAACAAGCTGTAAAGAATAAAAAAAAATGAACTGAAATTGCAAGGGGAATACAGTATCCTCAATGCTAAAAATCCACTTTTACAAGAATTAAGAGCTATTTAAATCTCATTTATTTGGGCCACTCAAGAATCTCCAACATTGGCTCTTACCCTTATATCATACACCACTGCACAATTTTAAGTTCATCAAATAATACACTCAAACAACCTAATTTTTAATCAATAAATACAATTGCCCAAAAAATGTAGTGTATAATACGTCATCGCTTTACCCAATAAAGGGTTTGCAGCACAGCTGCTTAATGCCTGCTTTGATGTCTTTATAATCCATGTTGTTTTACAGACCTCACCCAGCTCCATTGCTTTCTCATTGTTTACAGTATATAAAACATAAAAAAGGAAGTGTTCCCTAAAGCCTAACGTTTAAAGCTAAATATATTGAATTTTTTGAAGGCAGATTGAATATATAGTAACTATGAATGCATTTAATTTTTTTTTGTTACTCTTTCTGATTTTTTTAAATATATCTCTTCCTAATAATTGTGGAAATTCATTTTTAAGTCAAAGGATTCCACTAAATTTGGTGTTTGGTGTAGTTCATTAAATGAATAAGCTACAGTACAATATGCTGTATGTGCATAATATGTTATATAATATCAGCTAAATAGTAAAATATTCTAGACAATCCTTTGCTTATCAAAATCTGACTTGACCCACTGTGACCCAGACTATCAGCACTTAAATGGTATGAAAACTTTGGATAAAAACATTATTTATATCTGACATGTATACATATAGAAAGCCAATTTAAACATTAAAATGTAAAAACTATTTTTACTTGCCTCTTGTTTAAACAGAACTGCTCCCCCAATCATTCTGTGTACAGGCTCTTCCTGTGCAGTGCTGATAAGCCCCGCCCCAAGTGACACCACTCACTATTCAGATATCCAGAATCCCCCTCCCCCTCTCATTATCTTAAAAGCCTGTTTATAACCCTGAGCATACGCAGATAAGACCTGTTGGACCACCTGTGCAGTCAGCTGTCAAGAGAGAAGCCAGGGAGAGGAGGAGGTGTGGATTTAACCCTCCACTGCCCATACACAGAACTTGTTTACAGAGACAATGCAGTTACGGGGGGATATTGAGCTCTGTTGAATTAAGAGGCAAGTCGGGAGCTTATTAATCATTATATTGCTTGAAAAAAGGTAAATGGAGCTGTCTTTATAGACAGGGTTTACTTACCCTTTAACAAGCTAATGATTTTTCTCAGTGTTTTCTCATGAGTGTTATCTGTTTTCACTTAATGCACTATGGACTAATTACAATTGAAATGTTACTATTTTTAATGCAGTAGGTTGTGTTGTTATCAAGTAAGGTACAGTGTGATTTCTTTGGCCTTGGATCCTCAGCCTGGCAGAATGTCTAGGGACAACTGGTAGCTCTATCAAATGTTTGGCAGTAGTTTCATACTTAAGCTATGATAAAGAGCTTGAATCAAGAGTTTGAGATGTTCTGAGGCTGTCAGCATTGTTTCATTGCTGCCGTGCTGGCACACCTCATGCTTAGTGATAGTATTCAGCTCACATTAATGCAGTTCACAAAGGGCAGAGTTGAAATGCTGGTTTGGATATGGAAAAATAAGCACATAGCAGGACAGAACATTTGACAATGTTTTTAAATAATGCTTGCGTGAACACTAGCCACTTAATATATTAAACTTCATTTATGTTCTGTCACGATGTATATAAAAGTTACAGAAAATTAACCACACTTTGAAAGCAATGCAGTTAAATATTAAAAAAATAGGAAATGACAGCAGGACAAAATTGAAAAATCATGTGATTATTTGGGACTTTTATAGCAAAATGATCTTCTCACATTTTTCATATTTAAATCCTGCTATTTGATTTCTTAGACAATCTATAAACATCACTTTACTATAAGAGATACACATTTTCATAATATGTTCTATATATTCCATCTTTCTACCAGCTTATTATTTAAAGCACAGTTCACAGAGATAAGCTCACCAGGCTGCGCCACAGTCTAAGTCAGGCTATACAAGTGCTGGTCAACGAATTAGAATAATTTGAAATAGTGCTATCATGAAATTCT
>WMED01001492.1:0-13999 GCA_019650415.1 Pipa parva
AAACCCCCACCCTGCCTTACTTTCGGGGGGGTCCTACTTTCGGGGAAACACGGTATTATGCAGCCAATGACCACAGAGCAACTAGTTTGCTACTAAAACTACTAAGGACATTAGTGGCGACCAATTGCCCCAGTGAATCCCAGATGCACTTTATATCCCTTTGTTAAAGGACCAGTAGTGATGCAAAAATGAATAAATAAAACTTCTAAATATGTTTGATTTAAAGTTGAACTTCTGATTTCAACTAATTTGTATTCTCTATCTCAGAGTCAGTTTTAAACATCCTTTAACTGTAAATAAACTCCCACCCAGTCCCACTGCTTTTAACAGAAAAATATATAATACAAATTCATCAAGTGTCCCAACAAGCCCCAATTAATAATGAGAGAGGACACAAAGCAATAAAAAAAAAAATCAAGAATTACATTTTGAAAAAAATATGTTTACAGTTTCTTCATTGTAATAACTGGCATGCCAATATAAATAGCAATTTTATTTTTTGGGTGTTACTGGTCCTTTAAAAATGCTGACAAAATGTCAAAATAATTTTACAATAATGAATAACATCTGGAGGAAAAAAAAAAACAGCCCCATATTTTAACATCAGGAATAGCTTTATAACATGCTTCAGAGACATAGTATATAAGCCCATTATGTAATATACTGTATCTGGGAATGATGTAACACCCCACGCCCCCTGACTGTATGCGGTCACAGCTGATCACACAGCTATGGCGAATTCTGAGATTTGTGCTATTGCTTTCTCCCACAGCTATACAGTTTTGATTAAGATGTTTAAAGTAAGGCACCTGTGGTGGATAGAAAGATAGGAAAAGGGGAAACGGCATGTAAACCTGTGAAGAAGTAGGCGGTAATTTTTGATGAAGTTAATATCTGTGAATGTAGGAGTATGCGTGGTATAATCTAATTTGCTGTATTGCAAAGCTTCATGTAAGTTTCTCTGTTAATTACACAATCTTTCTGAGCCAGTGTACATGTTAAATTCATTTTGTAGTTATTTCTGTGCTTCGCTTCACAAATGCTATAAATTTCTCTCACTCTATACAGTCAGAGAGAAAGGAGTCTGTGATCCCTAGAAAATGTTCTTATATAACTTACCCTTAGCAGCCTAGCTCATCGTAACTCTGCCCAGGTAAAGTCTAGAAAAGTGAAATAAAGTATTGTGGCCAGCCAAGGTAATATGCTGAATGGGTCCCTCGAGTCACAACTGTATTGTGATGTCATGCCTTGGTAACCTGTTCATTTTAATGATGTTAGTATTCTTTTAGCTTATTATTGTATAGAAAAAACAAATGCACAAAACCAACAGGTGTTTCATTTATACATCAGTAAATTAAAGGATAAGGATTCTACTTATATATAATTCTTATTAAAGGGTCACTATAGTGCTGATATAACTGCACACATGCATATAAAACTCCTTTACACTAAGACAACTGCTGACACAAATAGCTAAAAAAGAGTTTGGTTCACTGTTTAGTTCCAAACAGAGCTGATATTTTTTCCTCTCCCCTCCCCTCCCCCTCCTCTTTCTGTTCTGCAAGTCAGGCAACAGGAGAAGAAAAAGCTGCCTGACTGCTATTGGTTAAGCAATGTGCTGACCTTTTGGCCTCATAAATTAAGTTGGAATGCAGGAGATTACAGAGGGAAAGCTGACTTGTGCATATGTGCTAAGTAGTAAGTAGGGCAACATTGTCCGGGGGAGGGTACCTTTTAATAAAAAAAACTGGCCAGTACATGTCTCTCACACACACATTTACTGGTGCAGGACTTTGAAAAACTGCTTACATCATCCTGTGTCACATGAAACAACCACTGGGGAGAAACACTTCTCACTAAGGTATAGTACTGCATATGTAAAGATATAATCTGACTATAGTTCCCCTTTAAATTAAATCATAATAAAAAAATAAATCAGAATAAGTATTTGGGGGCCCAGGCATAATTCAGTTGTCCTAATTATCTGTCACAGTGGTATATATAAACAATACAGTTTGTATTCAGAAAGAGGGGTAATATTGTTTTTTTTTTCCATTTTCTCTGTCCAACATTTTCTCTCTTGTACTAGTCATACCAATAAACCACATGCCACCACCACGACAGAGGCCAGTGCTGTGCAGGTAGTATCCTATCCAGTGAAGCAGTAAGCCAGTGCCAGCAATATAAATAAAGGCTTTAAGAATGAAATACAAGCTTACAAAATACAAAAAAAAAAAAAGCAAAGCTGATATATCATTGCTACAAGGCAAATTCAATATGCATTGCACAGACAGGTGCTAAGCTCTAAGGCAAAATAAACCACAAAAGTGAAATGATGCATTGAGATTAGATTTCACTGAGAAGCCTGAGAAAGTTCTAAGGTGCCAAATATATAATATTGTGGAAACATGAACACACTAGTAACTCATTGTGATGTCACAATACCTCTTTCACTAAAGGCACCAGTTGTGTGAACAGACTGATACTGTTACTCACAGAACGAGATCAAATATCATGCACAGTACAAAATCATTTTGAGATCCTCTAGCCAAATACATTGAAGAACAAATCCTCTGGAATGTTCTAGTCTGCTCCAAGGGGTGTTCCGTAATTCATATACAAATATATGCCCCAATGATATAGTAGTAGTAAAGTAGAAAACGAAAGGTGTAGATTGTCCTTTGTTGACTCTTCCAATTACATGTATATCTTTCAAGTCCTGTGAGTGTTGTACGTTTGTGAGAAAAAATTTTTTTTTTTAATTTCAGCTACTTTTTTTTGCTATTTAAAAATAATTAAACAAAATTATATATATCAAGATTAACAATTTTTAAGCCCTTAAATCACAGACCGATATTGTCTCTTCGAACAGAAAGCATGTTTGAAAATAAATAGGATTTAAGTGGCTTAGTACTAGGAATCCGGGCTGAACTGGATGGACTTGTGTCCTTTTTTAGCCTTATAAACTTATGTTAGTAGGATAGATAACATGTCCAAATAAAAAGGAGAAAATTATTTATGAAAAATGCGTAGTACGACATTTAACGCAAACTGCAGAATGTTTTCATTCATGGCAGTCGTCCATTTAAGAAGTAATATATTGTACTTGTAGGCATCAGTAAATCTTATACTGAAACACATTTAAGGGGGTTATTCACTAAAGTGCAAATTCGACTGTCGAATTTGCAAACAGCGGATTCCCATAGCAAATCCGCCACAATTTCCCCATTGTAAAGTCGCGACAATTTTTAACTGTTAAGATTATGACAATTTTCCCATAAGAAAGTCGCGACCGTGACAGTAGCAGCCTATTGCGACTGTCTTTATCTGGCAAATTTTCAACCTATACGCAACAATTCGGGCTTCAGTGAATAACCCCCTAAATTTGTTACTTTCCTGTTGACAAAAAATATAATTCTGCAGACTATCTAGCAAAAGAATGCCATAGATTACTACTGGATCTGCCTGGCATGTTTTGCCTCTGTTAATTAAACCCTCGAGTGCACTGGCAGATGAGGATAAAATACAGCAAGAGAAGGAGGGCATCGTGGGCATGTATTTCCCAATACTACATCTCCATTCGTGTATTCCTAAAGAATGTTCACTAAATTGGAGTGGGCTGATGACCTTAAAGAATGGCTCTTGTCAGAGCAGAGAACCAACTGTAATCATCTTTCAACAACCTAAAGAATTTACTTCAGGGTAATAACTTGCAAAGGCATTGCTTCTGCACACAAGCCAAGGGACACATCGCTTACAGTGAATCACAAACCAGAGACATTCCGAGTTCATAATCATCCCCAGGAACACCCATGGAAAAATGCCGCATTGTGGCTTAAAAAGGAAATAATATACTTTCATCAGCAGTAGACAGTATTGACCTTTTTAACATTGGCGTTCCCAGCCTGTAATCTATAATAATGTCCAATCAACTTTCTTTAGCAATAAGCTCTACTATTTGTTTATATTCCTAGAAGTAAATTCATCCATTTACAAACCATGGTACAAAAAGTTGATATATTACCCCGTTAAACATGTTATTAGCCAAGAAACGAACATTGTTAACTCCATGCAGTGAAGCTTCTTAACCTTTGAGACAATTTGAAATGTAAAACACAAAAGGACTCACTTATAACTCAAGCTGGAGAAAATCTTATAATATCTATCTATATATGCCATGATTAATCTAATTCAGCTTGCATGAAATTATTTTATTATAACATTTTATGCCATATAATAACAATAATACATCTAATTTAGATGCAAAGTAAAAGAGTCTCTTGGTTTTGACTTTACAAATACATCAGTTGGCCCTGTAGATTTCAATAAAGCTGCCCTTTAAGAAATGTGAAATATTGTTCATCAGTAAATCAATAAACTGACAGATGGAAGGCTACAATTTGGATAAACGCAACACTGTTACACAACTAAAAAAAATCTGTTTTATAGTGAATCTGTTTCATTGAACAAAACAATAAATGCTAAAATCACTAGAAATATCCATTCAGAAATAACTTGAAATAAACCGTTAACTACCTTGCATGAAACAGTTGCATATATTCTAAACATCATACTCTGCCAGTTTATATAGAGCGGAGATCTCAGTTTACCATGCAAAGCTAGATCCATTCAGGCAGATAGTCTAACACAGTGGTCGGCAAAGTGCGGCTCACAAGCCACTTGCGGCTCTTTAGCCGCCTTGTTGTGGCTCAGAATGCACTGCCGAAGCCCCACCCAAGCCCTGCCCACAACCACCAACAGATCTTCTGATTGGCTGTCGGTGGTCATGTGGTCAGGAGAGGGCATGCCTCCCTCCTCTGGCGGCTCACAAGATAGTTGTCGCTGTTGGAGGAGGGAGTGAAATGGCTCCCTCCCAAAACAACTTTGCCGACCCCTGGTCTAACATAAAGATAACATTGCAATCAGGGCTAGATTAGGTAGATCTGTGCGGCTAAGCAAATGAATGGTGTTAGCAAGGTAAGTAAGCCTAGTGGTCAATTAAAATCCACAGAACCAAAGGGAATTTGCCAATGGGCCAATCGTTTTCAGAGGTTGAGCAATCCATAGCAACCTATCAACAGTCAACATTTATTTGTATAAAGAAGATAGCATTATGAAAGCTGACTTCTGATTGGTGGTTAAAAACTATAAAATTAAACCTGCACAATCAATATTACAATTTGTACCTATATAATATATATTATAAATATATTAATATATATATATATATATATTAATATATATATATATATATATATATATATATAGTATAAATATAAAATATATAATATATATATTTGTAATTTCACTGATTCGTATATTTGTACTTATCCAGTGACAAATAAATAAATCTAAATAAGCAACCAGGTACTATACAACAGCTAAAAAAAGGTATGGAAATGGCCAGAAAAGATCTTGGACAACTGTGACAAGGAAAAATGACTGTTATCCATCTCTCTTCCTTTTTACAGAACTTTGCCAAAAATTTTACAAACCCCCCCCCCCCCCCCCCCCCCCCCCCCCCCCCTCCCCTTGCCTGCCTTTTCATTAACAGGGTCAACCCAAATATAGGACAGAACAGTGTCCCAGAAGAGGTCCAACCTGCATCTAAACCACAGGAAGTTGTTGTAGGGGGATGGAGATGGGGGGTGCGGTGATTGGACTACAGCCAGAGAGACAGTGGATAAATGTCAGTATGTGGAAGGATATTGGAATTTTCACCTTTCAGATAATGATCACAGGTTTGACATTCCCGATTTACATCCTTTTACAGACCGTAAATGGATAACACACTAAAGGCATGAGAAGCTGGGTACATATGATGTAAACCCCAGAAGAAATATTCTCAGGCCTAGCAGGCAATTTAAACTCTTAAATGTCGATAACAGGCCCCAAAGGAAATTGGCAGGCAGTGCCCGTAACCACGCTACACAAGCTGTCAGACTGAGTTTCACACTGGCACTTGCATGCTTTTTAGATCTTCTGTGGTAAGAAACGGGGTTATTCTTTTTCTTTAGTCCACAAAACTACATAAGGAGCGAAAATGAATTGTGAGCTATACGCACACAAGGAATCCCATCAGCCGATCTGAATTTTATGACCAGATTTGTCTTACAAGATTGATGCTGCTGGGAATTCTGTGTGTATAGTATATACCCCTTCAGCTGCAATGGAATTCTGGGATCATGTGGATATTGAGATTACAGAGAGTTGCAAATTCATGCAGCATTAATAATGAATTGGCCAAGATTTTCCCTCAGTGCCTTTTAAACTATCTACTAACACTAAGATCCTTACAAAGGTAGACCGATCAACAAACTCAGCAAAAGGTATTAGCCAAGATGCTGTTAATTTGCTGGTAAGGACCTTTTTGGTTTTGTAGTAGAAATAGACTATACCAGGGTTTTTAAGGCAACTTTGGATTAAACTTTTTGATTTTAATCGTGAGAGTGCACTATCCTATTTTCTTATCGCTTTGGCTATAATACAGTGCACCCCGATTTCGCTATTTATGCCTGTATATTGTGGGGATTGAGCAAACCATACTATTCACTATACCAGGGTTCTGACTGCTGTCTTGTCACTCGCATGCATTCACAACTTTACTAGGAAATATCTAGGTTTCCAGGATTTCTCTATACCAAAACAACTCCCCAAACAGGGGACCCAGGGTATTACTGTAGAGGGCACAGCCTGCTCAACAACCACAAGGGCCCAATCAGACAATTACCTGGAGAATCATGACTGTGTAACCCATTAAAACAATGAATTATATATTTGTCAGTGTGTGACATCTAGCCAACAACATGCAATAGTGGACCAGGGACTTATTTAAACACCTGTCAAATTTGGAGGGTCCCACTTGGCACATCATAAAGTGGAAGGTATAATTTAAGATGGCAGCTTATGATTCAAAAATAAGAAATCTTTCTTCTAATGTAAAACTGATTGGAAACAGCGACATTATTTCCATAGTGAAGACACATTTTTCTGTTAGTTTTGTTTTAATAGATAATTAATTTTATTGTTTAGAGTGGGTGGTCTGATTTCGAGAAGCCCCGTCCTGCTCCCTTAATCTGTGGTCCTGAGAATGCATAGAAGAATCCCTGTCCAATCTGAGAAAACAATAAGATAAGACAACATTGTGTATTTTAAGGGTTATTGGAATTCTTTGTGCGCTGCGGACAGTGGCATTCTGGGAAATTATTCAATCAGTATGTGTATATACTGTATATATATATATATATATATATATTATATACATATATATATTATATACAGTATATAAAATTGTCGCTCAGAAAATGCTATCTACACATAATTAACAACATAACAACAATAATTCCAAGGTGGACAAAAGGATAGTGTAACTTGTTTGGATTCCACAGAACAGATTGCAACGTTTGTATGTGTAATACCAGCTGATGGTTTTCTCAGGGAAAGAAAACAGGTTGATTATAATGTGTTTAATAATAATAATAATAATAATATCTTGTGTAAAATCATGGATTTTTATTTAAAAAATGTGTTTTTCCTTTTTTACTTCGCCCACTTTGGTGGAGTGGCATTTCACTGAAACAAACACTGATACAATGAAATGGGGAAACAACAAACAAAGGAAACTTAGAATTCCTAGATCTACATTTTGTTGTATTTAAAATGTAGCAGAACGTGGCAGCTTTAAGCATTTTTCCATACTGCACTAATTGCCACTCTTGCCAGGATTCTAATGCGTTTCCCTGACAACCGGGCCCTACAGAGTCAAGCTGTCCATCACTATCCATTAGGAGAATATGCAGAGCCCGCTGAGAGGGAGGGGGGTATGGGGGGTGGTCTCCTGGCAGGAAGAGAAGGCCAATGTGCATGAAGGGATAGCAGGTGACTGGGTTTCCCCTGATCTGGCTCTGCAGGTTACTGGCATGATAGTGACACACTGCAGTATACTCTGCCACACAAATCACCTCATTAAATTTCATGAATGTAACATTGTCTCTGGACTATTGTTTGCCTTGAAATAATAAAATAAAAAAACAACTGTTTTCTCTGCCTCTCGTTACTTGCTTGGTTATCCTTTCGATGACCACTCTAGCTGGTGCAACACATAAGCAATCACACATTGGACAATTTAGCTCAGAAAGGTTTATATTCTATTCGTACCATGTTTATTTATTAGCATCACACATATAGGGGGTTATTCACTAAGGTGCGAATTTGACAGTCGAATTTGCAAACAGCAGTTTCCCATAGCAAATCCACTACATTTTACCCATTGCAAAGTCGTGACAATTTTTTAATGTTAATATTGCGACAATTTTCCCATAATAAAGTCGCGATTGCGGCAATATTCTCATTATAAAGACGCGACTGCTGACAGTAGCAGCCTATTGCAACTCTCTATATCTGGCGAATTCGCACCTATACACAATTCGGACTTTAGTGAATAACCCCCTTAAATTATCCAGACATGGATGCGCAGACCTCCAATTCACTGTGTTCATTGTCTTGCACATGCACACAGTTAATCACTGTGCTTTGACCATTAACATACATTCTCAAGCGTCCTGGATTGCAAGGGACAATTCCATTTTGGGGGGTTTGACCCACACTCCCAGGACCATGTCCCCAAGTTCTGGAGTTGAGAGCTTTAATTCAACAACCAAATGTTGTTATGAGTTGTAGTTTCATAGTGTACTGTAGAAGTTAGTCTTTCAATCTCTTTTATATGTCCTGAGAATAGTTTCTCTCTTAGATGATAACAGTCTTTCTCTACTTTATTTACTCTTCAATACACTCCACAGGTATACAGAACTATTCAGTCAGTTCTTACTGACCAGTAAAATACTCTCTCCCATTGCCTTAATCACAGGGTTTATGATGCAAATCACCCATCGCACACAGTTGCCATAGAAACCGCAGAGGTCACAGCACAGGAGATTTGGGGAACTTTTTCCCAAACATGAATATTTAATTCTGTTCACTTCCTAGAAGGGAGGATAAAGATGTCTTGCTTGGACAGTATAATCTAAACACATAACTTGTAAAAAAAGGTACAATTTGCAAAAGTACTGGTCTGGCTTTGAAATGACACAAAGCATTGATCAAGCTTTGCATTCTCTGTGTTGACCTTGTATGAAAAATAAAATTGCTTTACAAAAAGGCTTCAAATCACTTAGGACAGCTCTTAAAATAAAATGCTAGATAGATAGATTGCAATATTTTTTCTTTTTTTTTTTAATCGTGTGACTATAACGAACCCAGGCAGTTTAGGCCTAACTGATAAGAATAACATGCCATAGGGCAGGGGTCGGCAACCTTCAGGGCTGAGGGAGTCATATACTTGCGGCTCCCTTAGCCCTTTGGAATCCGATACCGGTGACGTCAGCGGCTCCTGATTGGCTAGCAGCCCGGAAGTCGGTGACATTAGCGGCTCCGGATTGTCTAGCAACCCGGAAGTGCTGAGAGAACTCCATCTCTCTACAGTGCTTGCTGACACACTGTAATGAGCAATGCTTGCAAGGCTCGTTACAGTGAAAGAACCAGATATGACCATCAAATGAGCTATGTCTGGCTCAAGAGCCATAGGTTGCCAACCCCTGCCATAGTTAGAACTTACTATTCTTATTAATTAATCAGAAGAATGCATGATGAATTTACTGACTGAAAGAGAAGTGGTGGGCTATAATAGGCCTTGTTACCCTGAACTAAGTCAGTTTGGTTCTCTTTGAATGAGGTATCCACATTATGGTTCTAATGTTTGAGTAGCATTTGGGGAACTATTTCTCCATGGAGCATTCCCCGACTTTAGTAATACCAGCTTAAAAAAATAGGCCACTGACCAACTTGTTCAAGACTTGTACAACTGTGTTCCTAAAATAATTAAAGGATGGGTAGCAACGAAAATATATGAACTGCTGTTTGCATTGGCACGGCAGTTACTCAAGTAGAACTCTTGTAAAAATGTATTCTCTGTAGTTCAGTTCAGGAGTTTTACTATTTTCTGTCTGTTTTTATCTTCACTGATAGCAGTCATGTTGTTGAACAATGTTCACTCAGTCCAAGTTATTTTCTACGGTATTTTAGAAAACATATCTAGGAAGTGTGCCAGAGAGCTCAATGTTGTGAAGTTAAATATCATACTTTGACACAATTTAGAATTATTGGAAGCACACTTTGAATATACGGTAAGTATAAATGCATTGGTGTAGGTTCAGAAACCCCCATCTCAAAGATTTCAGGATTTACCTTTACTTTGTCTACATTTAAAGCAATATACCATCATATCAGGCCATTTTGTCCTCTGTAACTAAGTCCCTATGGATCTAGTAACGTATTTATTTAAAAAAAGGACAATTAAACTAGTACATATTTTCATAGAAAAGTGCAATTTTATAACCTTGAAGACTATGTATCTCTATTTGCTACCAGTGTATTTTCATGATGATGATGCAGATGTTACAGGAAGATTTCTTGGGGGAAAAAAAAAAAATTAAATTAAATTTGCTTTATCTTCTGCATCGTTGGAGACTATTCAGCATCGGAGTACTCCATGGCTGGCAGAATTAGTCACAAAACAAAGTGGATAACTTGAAAAACTACCAGCCAGCCACCGAACACTACAGATGCCAATTATCCACATCTGACACCAACTGCTGGGACAACTGTTCCCCTTCTCTGATCAGACAGGTGCTGATTCTAGACCGCATTTGTTAAGGTTCAGCTGATGATTCACAATCATTCTTTCTTTTTTCCTCTTTGTGCCCATGCTCTGCACAGCCTCTGCAATCATTCTTCCACTCGTCAGACACCATAGGACACAACTAGGCCACTGTTGTCCAGGAATTCCTTTTAATTTGCACCTGCTATTTGCTCTGGAAAATGTCAGCAAAATTTCAACACCTGGTGTTATCCACTATGTCAGTACAACATGGACATTTTTTCCTTTTTTTTTTTTTTTTTTTTTATTAGTTAAGAAAGACAAACAATTAGTCTTGATTAAATAGCCCAGGAAGAATAAGATAGATGATGTTAAAAATACAGAACACATTGTACATCAGCTCAAACTGTTAAATGGACTGTGAGGTCTGTTTAAATTTATATTAGAGAATGCGGGGTGGAAATCAGAAATAAAAATGACTTTGTATGACTCCTGCAAGCTGCCAGTGAGTGGAGGAATCCCCTAAATCATGACATAAGCAGGATCCAACTGGACAAGCCACAATCTAATCTTTCTTGCGTTGCTTGCTATAGAAAGGCACCAGAGAAATAAGGGCAAGTACTCAGGCATTTTTTTTTGTTTTTATGCTTCATCCTAAATGCATTTCAAACAGGCCTACTGGGTCCATTTAATAGTGAGGGTTTGTAAGAAAGAGCATGTGTTACCATTACACCACCTTTAGCTGTTGATGGCGCTGAGGCATAATTGTGACTTGATTTATTTTAGCCTCTGATTCCTGGAACTGAAAGCAGATTCTCACTTGCTTTAAATGGAGGAATTTCTTATTGTTATCATTATTCATTTAGAAAGAGAAAGCATATTCCCCCTGGAAATAAAGCGCAGACAAATATGTATACTGTGAACTACACAACAGGAAAGAAAGGGAAAGTCAATGAGCTCACAATCTGGTGAAAGTAGTTGGCTTGGGGGGGGGGGGGGGGGGGGGGGGGGGGGGGGGGGGGGGGGGGGGGGGGGGGTGTTGGTTATAAAAAATAAATTATCATTCAAAGTAGAAACAGTTGTGCTGAGGATAGGTGCTTGAACGACTAATAAAATAAGGTGATTCCATTACAATAAGCCAATAACAGAATAAAGGTTCATGTAATACAACCTTTACTGGGGGTAGCTAGCTACCATATTAGAAGTTCACAAACTGTGATTAGCTCATAAAGCCAGTGTGACCAATGTTCCCTCTAATTTTGTAAAGGCTGTGTGCGCAAGAAATTTCGTATGTGCAAAATTATAAGACTAAGTAAATAATTGTGCAATACATATCAATAACCTACAAGTTATTATACGAACTTAAATCGTGGCCAATTCTAAGAAGAAATCACCAATGACAAATGCCAGAATATTTTAAACATTATTTAACATTTCATGAAATATTTTAAGCAGCATGAATACAAGAAAATGAATGAACACCTACTAGTCTGCACCGGTCTGGTTCTCACAACCTTTCTCTGCGATCTTTTAACTCAACCCAGTCTGACGTCACAGCGCCTTTACACGCGCGAAACCGGAAAGCAATATCCGTTCAACAGGATATTGGCTATTTTCATTTATTTGCAATAAATGTAGTTTTGTATATATTTAAATACAAATTTTTTGTGTGCACCATTTTAATCTGTGCGCTGGTTTGACGGGTCATGTGCGCGCGCACACGTGCACAACTTAGAGGGAACATTGAGTGTGACCTATTTACCAGTGGCCTTCTGACACAACAGGCCCACATTAAATTAATATTAAGGCCCTAATTCACCATTGTGCGAAGTGAGCCACGAAGCACATGGTGTTATGCGCATGCTGATGTCCTGTGCGCGGACATCAGCATGCGCATTAAAGGGATTCCCCTCCCAGCGAGATCACTCGAGTCTCCTCGCCGGGAGGGGAATCCCTTTAATGTGCTCGCTGATGTCCGCGTGGAGGACATCAGCGGGCGCATAATGCTATGTGCGAAGTGAGCCGAACACTTTGTGGCTCACTTCGCACAATGGTGAATGAGGGCATAAGTCTAAATGGATTCCCCAGTGATTGAAGTTGGAGGATAAAACTGGAGGAGAGTCTGTGTCTACTTCCTGTGTCTACTACCTGCAAAGTCTGTGTCTACTTCCTGTGTCTACTACCTGCAAAGTCTGTGTCTACTTCCTGTGTCTACTACCTGCAAAGTCTGTGTCTATTTCCTGTGTCTACTACCTGCAAAGTCTGTGTCTGTGTCTACTTCCTGTGTCTACTACCTGCAAAGTCTGTGTCTGTGTCTACTTCCTGCAAACTTGGACATCTCCAAATCATCTTCAAATTTTGATTTAGAATTTGAAAGTCTATATTGTGGCTCCGTAACAGCCATTACCCTGTTTTCCCAAACAAACACAGATATGAATAATCCCAGCTGGTTTGTCTATAATCTAAATATACAAACAATAGTAACTCAGAGTCGTTTGCAACTAGAACCACCTCCCCCAAAATAACTATGATTTACCAAAGACTAAAAATAATGTTATTAGGAAATGAATTTTTTATTTTTACAGACAATGCTTCTTTAAATAACAATCACTGAAAATACGTGAGTATATACTTTGGCTCAAGATTAATTTGGCTAAAAAAAAAAATGTGGAATCACCAAACACCTAATCATAATGAGACCGCAAACTACATTATCATTAAATAAAAGGCTCTGGTTCCCTGCCTAGAGGTTTGTAAATTGTTCTGCTGGAAATGCAGTCCACCATTGTCAATAAACTTGGGTCTCCCAGGTACAAGAACTGTGCAGCTGGATAGACCAGTTTCATATTACTGCAAGAGGGGGCTTCCTGTACAACACAGGTGTTACAACCTACCGTGAATAGTGTCAGAGACATACAGTATCAGTAATCAGATATTGTTGTGTACTAAAAAATACTTGCAGGCTGCAAAATCAGACATATTCTTGTTGGAATTAAGTCAGGGTAAAGCAGGGGGTCTCAAACTCAATTTACCCAGGGGCCGCTGGAGGTAGAGTCTGGGTGAGGCTGGGCCGCAACAGGTTTTCCAGAAAACAACAGATTAGAAACAATACACGGCCCTAAAGGGCAATCAACGGCTTTGTGGGGCAATATGCAGCTCTGCTGGGTGATTTGCACATTTGTGGGGAAATACACAGGTCAGCGGGGCAATGTATAGCTCTGCAAAACAACGTGCGGCTCTGAGGGGCAATGTGCGGCTTTATGGGCTACTGGCACATCTGCAATTTTTTAACATTATAATTGGGGATAAATTTTATGGCTGGGGACATTGTGGGGCCAATGGGGG
>WMED01001492.1:14065-27402 GCA_019650415.1 Pipa parva
CCCCCCCCCCCCCCAGGCAGAGTTCGGCAGTGCTTCATGTTACTGCCAGTGTTGGCAGCACATTAGAGGAGAAGGAACCCGGAAGCACTAATCGGGTCACAGGAGCCCTCCTTTTTGCACAGAGGGAGTAAACTAGGTCTCCCTCTATGTCAGATCCAGCGCTCCACCGGAGAACAAAACGCCTGGTGGAGCGCAGGACCGGGGGCCGCAAACCAGCGTGCCTAGGGCCGCAGTTGGCCCACGAGTTTGAGACCCCTGGGGTAAAGGAATTAAAAGGGTGATTATATTAAAAACAAAAAAAAAATGAAGCCATGGTGAGTGGCATGCTTTTCCAATATACATGCCTATCTTTTACTTTTGTGCTCGCTGATGTCCGCGTGGAGGACATCAGCGGGCGCATAATGCTATGTGCTTCAGCAAATTGGGTTAAATGCATATTTACAAACTAACCAAAAAAAAGTCTAAACTTTCCTTTTGAAAATATAATTAACGTTAACTTAAAAACAGTAGAAGATTGTAAGAAGCCTAGCGATATGTGCAGTTTTGGTGATGCTACGCCAACAGGGTAACAGCAGCGCCCAATCAATAATGAGTAACAGGTTCAACATGTCTAAAGAATTGTTCTTTTAAACTCACATAGTAAGCGCTATAAAACCAGAAGGCATGATATCCATGGATTAATCTTACCAATAACTTTTTTTTTTACTCTTAAATATATATATATATATATATATATAAATTCAACCTTGCTACCAAAACCTACTGTGCATTTTTACATTTATATAATCAATGTTTTCACCCCCAAACCTCTACTGAAAAACCATGACATGGGGCCCCCATGTAAGGAAACAAAATCTATAGTCTCAGTTGTAATATAAAGATGATTTCTTTTTTTTTTTAAGACATTTTGTGCAACTGACAAGAAGAATAGTTGAGTTTTTTCCTAAAGGGTTTTTATATGATTCTCTGGTAGAGGAATGGTTTAAAAATGGGTTAATACAGAGTACTATTCCTGGGTGAATTATCTCTTAGCTACTCACTGTACATCAGAGATGGGCTGAGGTAGGAGGTTTACATAGCAGGATGATGTATGGGACTTAGAAAAGAGGCCCCACTCGCTTGTTTCACCTGAAGCTCCTTGGAAAGGAACACTACAGCACATTTCCACCAGCTTCTGCTCCTATTTTTATTCCAGCTTTATTCATTCTCTCCTGCTCGGCTGGAAGCACTGGGTTTTTTTTCTCACGTACCCGCAGTGTGCTGAGCACAGAGCAGATGGGGGGACAGGAAATTGACAATGCATCAAACCGCAGGCCGAGAAGCTGGTCCCGCCAAATGCGTATGTACCAGAGAGCCAAGGAAGGCAGCTATTAATGGACCTAAGGAAGAAAGGGTCCAGAGCTGCCCCCAACTACTGGAAATGGGTCATTTGGGATCTTGCTGGGGCCCATACTGGTTCATGTATGCCAGTCAGTCCGGCTTAACTTCCCTATACAATCATGTACTGCTCTCTTGTGCCCAGACTACCACAGAGTGACTCCATATGTATTCTGTTCCACCAAACTATCCCCACAAAAAACATATTCTAAATGATCCTGACAAGTCAAGTATAGATGGCTGAATTGACGATAATAATTACTGTATTTTTATATCTTTACTTTCTAGTTAACCTCAGCGGTCAGCGCTAACATTTTAACATTCTGACAAGGGAATCTCAGTACGGTCCCATCTGTCCCTACAGCCTTCCCTATCTCTTCATCATACCAGTGCATTATGGGAAACAAACAGAGACAGAAAAAAAATGGTGTTTTCTAATTTGTAAATCCAAACCCCCCAACCCCTTACCCAATTGGATCCCTGCACTCAATCTGATAAAGAACATTAGAAATAAAAGGGAGAAAAAAAAAAAAAAGTCTACCTGCTGAATTAATTTGCATTTAAAACACATTTATTACACAGGCAAAATCTGCATCGGCAGCAGAAGAGAGGTTAAAACAGGAACTCGGCCACTGTCCATCAGCACAATCAGGCTTCCAATTCCCCCGGCAAGTTAACAAAATCAGCTGAAATATAAATAAATAAATAGAAACATCCAAGATTATTAAAAGGGCTGAGCACTTAAAGAGTTTGAGTCAGCCCCAGTGGGAGATTACCAGTTAAAGCCCAGGGAGGGGCTACTCCAAGCAAGGCAGGAACAAAAGCAGTTTGTGTAGCACATACAGCTGTGTTAGCAATATCACAAAAACTTTGCTGGCTTTCGCTTCTCAGAACAAGCCCCCCTCTGGGGATTTACTGCACGTGACACACGCCATATGACTTTGGAAAGGCCTGAGAATAGGTCTCAGACTAAGGATTAGGAGGATCCTTTTACTGCCTCTTGGTTCAACCCTAAATACAGAAGGTGACAATGTTCTTCCTGCCAAAACCAGATTAGTGGGAAGACTGGGTTCTTTGGCTTTTTACATGAGCATTCTGCATTACTATTCATTGCTACCAATCATTCCAATTCTGCAATGGTCCTTGGAAAGTCAGGGCTGCCACCATGGGGTTACAGGAGGTACTAATGTGGGAGGCTCCATCAGCTGGGGGTTGGCAGCTTGTCAAATGTGGGCTTGTGAGTACAAATGAAGATTTCAGGTTACTGGGTATTGATCTGTGTTAAGTGGACAGTTTGCAGTGTAATAAGGTTTGTTTAAACATTTTGGGGGGCAGACTCAACCACTTCAAACACCCAGGTTATGCCCCTGCTTAAGGTATTTATTTAAAAACACATTCCTTGCAGAGATAAGGTATTCCTCCTACTGCTTTCTACATTTGGCCACTTGCCCTGCTGATGCTCTTTATCAGGGCCAGTTCTACCAATGGGCGATGTGGGCGACGGCCCAGGGCGCAATCTATTTGAGGGGTGCTGTTGCCCACATTGCCCATCATTAAACTTGACCTACCCTGCGATAATCCCCTGCTCCATCCCCTTGCCACGGGCCGCCCCCCACTCACCTCCAACAGCGTTCCAGCAACGCACCTCCTCTAATGAGGTAAGTTGAATGTGATGGCGCTCCTTGGCTGCTTCGGGTCTTGTCAGCTGTATTCGGCAGCTGCTGGCAAGACCAGAACATCTAAGGATCACCATCGCATTCAACTTACCTCAGAGGAGGTGCGTCACTGGAATGCTGTTGGAGGTGATTGGGGGGCGGCGCGGGGCAGGGAGGCGTGGGGGGGAGGCCCAGGGTGTCAATAGGGCCAGGACCGCCCCTGCCCTTTACAGACATGGATCACTAGACTCATAGGGCTACTATACTCTTGGAAGGACGAGAGAACAAAGTATCTGTTGCACACACCAATCTTTATTCGTATTACAAAAAAAACAGACAAAAATGGAAACAGATTAAGATCAATTAAAAGGTCCCTGAGGGCTTAAATCCCCAAAAAGGGGAGAAAAACAGCGTCCTGGTAGGTGCTGCACTGTCAGTATTTTATGCATGTAATCAATGCAAATAAATGAATAAAAAAAAAAATTATAATAAGTAAATCAATCCAATAAATAAATCAATGCATAAGTAAATAAATGAATCAGGGCAACTTACAAAAAGGGCCTATGGCAAAGAATGAATTGAAGAATCAAAACAAAAAGATAATGCAAATATTAACATGTCACAAAAAATGGTCCATGTATAAGAAAAAAGCGACTCAAAGTGAGTTGCTAAGGTATATAAATAAATAATAATAATATCCATGCTCCTGCAATGGTGTGCAGAGAGTAAGCAAATCAAAATAATCAGAAAGAAGAACGGAACCTGTGTATTGGAGCCGGTGCTAAATGTAAGTTGCCCAAAATGACGTGCAGACCTTCCCAGGGAGAACCGTACGCGTCTCGCCTGGGTACGGCTTCTTAAGCCATATTACATGCGTCCCTGGGGGAAGTTGGCTGCCTACCCGGAAACTGTCATAAGGTGACAGCCGACTAGGAGCATGATGGGAGAGAGAGTTCTTTCTCTATCATTTATTGAATAAATGATAGAGCAAGAACTCTCTCTCCAATCATGCTCCTAGTCGGCTGTCACCTTATGACAGTTTCCAGGTAGGCAGCAGACTTCCCCCAGGGACGCATGAAACAAAATTAGCTGATACCCGGCCGCAACACAACAGGTATGTGATGCAGAGGTGGGGGCCGCAAACTGTCGTCCCGCGGGCTGCGAGTTTGAGATCCCTGCTTTAAATGAAACTTCATGGAATCCTTTGAGTGAGAGTTCTCTTATTAGATCTAACAGATTTCCATCTCGTTCCTTCGGAACTAAATAACTATAAAATAAGTTAATCATATCATTCCTCTCACTAGGAGTATTGTATCTAATATTCACTGCCCAGCTGGATGCATTATACAATGTTACATTGTTAAAGGGATGTTCTACTCTGTTTATTTGGTGTGAGGATGAAGGTAGGTTGGAAAACTATGTGTTGTGCACACAAATACATTACTTATCACCCATACTGCCTACATACTTTATAACGTTACAATGTTAAAAGATTGATATGGTAAAACAATTTAAATGTAAAAAAATACATATATACATATATACATATATATATATATATATATATATATATATATATATATATAATACTTACGACGCTAAATGATAGTAAATACACCACTGCATTGTGAGGGTGGGGCATAGTTAATTTTGGATAAATATGTCATATAAAAACTCTAAGTTCCAGATACAACTTATCTACTCACACTTTATATCAAAAAATTATCAAATAATGTTCCACACTGTTAAAAGTTACATTTCATTGACAGTTGTAGCCTGAATTTTTAGTCATCCTATTTTGCCCCAGTGTCCAAAAAGCACAGACTGAGCGAATGTTATAAAGATGTCTAGCTCCAGAAGCAACTTTACTGGCATCAGTGTTCACTGTTATTTTATCAGGTTTACCTATCCAACATGCCCTGTTCGTAAGGTACATTATTTCTAGCCCAAATCCTTTACAGGCTTTAGTTTCCCTTTAATTAGAAATCCAAAAGGAAACTGTGGCTTTTAGAGCTTGTTTTCACAAAGAGGCAATACAATTCCTGCAGGCATCCTGCTCCTGGCGTGTCTCACAGGAAGTGTAACTTGTGGAGTTATGTCGCTGCAGAAGGCCTAACATCTTGCCAGGGCTAAATATACACTAAACCACGTATAGTGACATGCTGAAACACAGGACTTGTTTTTAAATAGCGCAGATCTTGTTTGCAAAGCCAAGAATATCGTACCCTGAGAACAACCCCAAGTAATCCAGTTATTTCCATAACTTTACTATTCCTAACAATAAACAGCTGCAGGGACTTGTAGTTCAACTGCATGGAGACAGCACTATGTTGAGGACCACTGTATGAATTTATAGACTATTTTAAAAAAATGAGTGTATCTGGGTTTGCCAGCATAATAATTCTTTTAAAATACTCCTGATTTTTTTAACCCCAATTTTTTTAAAGAATCATAATATTTTACTGATGCCAGTACTTACCCAACAGTCTTTTTTCGTATCCAACTGACTAAAAATTGGAAAATGCCCAACCACAAATACTAAAGAAACACTTTAATAAGAAGGTTTTGCATTCCACACATCATTATTAGATACTTGGCTTTAAACATGTGACTGAACTAAGAAAGGTGATTATCTGAAATCACAAAACAGAAATCCAGAAGCGCTTAGTAACTACAGCTTTAAAAACAATCTTTGCATTATGGTGCCAAGCGCAGGAAAATGCACATGCTAGACAAAGTATTTTATAATCCCTCTTTACAAGCTCCAGGCAAATTTATACTATGTATCTAAGATACCTTGGCTGCTTTCTTTCGTTTTTCTATGTACACTGGACCCAACCAAAACCCACAGTTTCATCAGACAACGCATATTATTGTTAAGTCCTGGCTCCTGATATATTGTGAGAGGCTTATTAAACACTAGAATAGAGAAGAACGATCTGACATTTTCCCACATTTTGAGCATCAGGTGACATAACCGGTCACAGACTCAATATTATAGTATTTAAAACAATTTCTGTTTAAAATTATTTTCTATTTCTTTGTGGACCAGTAACACACACACAAAAAAAAAAAAGTAAATTCCCATTTAAATTACTATGACAGTTATTGAAATACAGCACTTGTAAAAATGGTATTGTTCTAGTTAAATTTATGAATTGTATTGCTTTCTGTCTGATTTTACCTTCACTAATAGCAGCCATGTGGTTAAACAGACCTCACTCAGTCCCATGGTTTTCTATGTGTTAGGCTAGGTTCACACTAGCGTATTTATACACGGCATATACATGCTGTGCATAAAAAAAGCAGCACCGGGAATACCTATGGAATTTACCTTGCTCCGGCCACACTAGCGCATAACGTCAGTGTGCACACGTTCAAACGTTTAACATTGCATTTTTGCCGGGGTATGTATGCTGAGCAAACAATGCGGAGAGATAGGAGGAGACACAAACGCTGAGGGAGCACTCACACTGTATGAGGTAAGTACAATAGAAAAGCAAGTCTAGGATATATGCCGGACTGAATTACGCAGCTTATTTTCTAGATGTACTTTCTAAATACGCGGTGCAAAAAACTGCTAGTGTGAAACTAGCCTTACTAGCCTTTAAGTAGAATAAAAGGCATTTCTGGCTGTCAACCAAAATAATCTACTGCACTGCCCTTCTGAAGCCTTCCACAATAGCCGCTGAAGGGAATATATTTTTCCAGCTTTGTCCAGTTTTGTTATTGGCTTGACTCTTACACTGACTAATGGAATGTTTGTTAGACAAGCTGAAAGTTTATCTAAATGTACCTGGGGGATAGAGGTACAAATGAATTACAGTAGGATACAAAGATATTTTTCCTTTTCTAAGATATGCATATCTTCTTATGTAAAACCTGACAATCTTATCATAACCAAATAGAACTAACTGCAGAAATACAACACTTTTATTTATGACTGGAAAGGGACAGAACAGGAATTGGCAGAAATTATACATCCTAGATTTGAAGTTGCCACCTTCTGTAGTCCTGATTATATTCATTCACAATGTCAATCTGGGCAGCCAGTCAGAGGTTTGGATTCAACACTACGAGATGTCATTTGTTCCTTATTTTGAAACAAAGCTGATTTTGTAATCTTAAAAATGAAACTGTTGCATTATTTATGTACGTAAGCGTAACATTTTGCTATGAAAAAATTGTCTTCTTTTTCCATAGTAAAGTCGCGACTGCAACAATATTCTCACTATAAAGACACAACTGCGACAGTAACAGTCTATTGTGACTGTTTTTAGCTGGCGAATTCACACTTATACGCAACATGTTCGATTTCAGAATTTGGGCCACGGGCTGGATAGCACCGCATCAAGGGTTGGATATGGCCCGTGGGCCATAGGTTGAGCATTACTGAACTACAAATGTGCATTATGTGCAATTAAACAGTCACAAAAGAAGATTTCATGCATCGACATGTGCAGTGGGCCCTGTTTATCCACCTTATGCTCCATCTCTCTATGGAGTAGTTTTGGGGCCATAAACAGCCCTCAGAGGGTGCAAGTAAGGCCCACGGGCACTTTGCTGACATTGTATATCATAGACTGGCACACTTTAACGATGTCCCCTAAAAGTCATTGATACAATGCTAAATAAAACATTTCTTTTACATAGATGTAAAGACCTGTAAGCGACATAACCACACACACACACAAACAAAAAACAACAGTTACAGGTAAGGGGACATTATTTGAACTCTAGTTTCCCTTTAATTAACCAATTGTTGGCATAGTTCTAGAAGTTTATTTAAAAAGGGGGGAGAATATATCATCAAACAGATAATCATGCCGAGCTACATCTATCAGCTAGTGCACATTGAACTTGCTTCATCCATTTTTAATGAGGAAAAAGAATCAGAAGGAAAGTATCGGAACATGTATCTACTTATTTTGATGAATTAATCAACAGCGGTATGGCTTGTTCTCTCAACTACAAAAGCACAGTGCGAGAGGAGCGAAGATGAGGCTCAGTGCAGGTATGCAAGGAGGAAAGAGAAAACCTGCTTTACCCTGGTAATACCCACAGGCACGTCTTGGATTTATGAAGCAAGACAAGTTAAACACAACAGGGCTTGTAGTCAGCATAATTTTATTCTCATTCTGATGAACTATGAAGCTTAACCAGTTAAAACCAATGCAAAACCAGGGGACAGGCTGATGCACCATAAGCTACTAAAATAGACAGTGAAATTCACAGCGCAAAACATGGCTATTGTGGAAATAAGTCTTTCAGTGTGGTGAAGCTGGTTTAACGTTTAGATCCATCAAAATTCATTTCTTCTACGTGTAGGTTGCACACTTCTTCACTTACTGCGAATCAGAATGATTAGAATTCTGCTGCAGCGCTTGCCGAAATTCAACAGGAAACGAAAAAGGACTGTAGTTGGCAGGAAGAAGAAAGAAGAACGCAGAACTGGATCGACGGAGCAATAAGTATTTCAAGACCCCTTCCCCTTCAGAATCACCCCTAGTATAATGACTTCTCTTTTAAAAGATATGTCATCCTTATTGGTAAAGTTGTATTTAGCCCTGGGCATGTACAGCAGCTTCACATTACACTATACCAGTGGTCAGCAAAGTGTGGCTCGGAGTGCACCTCCAAAGCCCCACCCATGACCTCCAACACCTCTTCTAACTGGTCGTCAGCAGGTCATGTAGTCGGGAGAAGTGCGCTCCTCCCCCTTTGTGGCTCACAAAAAAATTGTCGCTGCTGGAGGAGGGGAGCGAAACGGCTCCCTCCTCAGGTAAGTTTGCTGACCCCTGCACTACATATTATATAACAGACTGTGGAGCACTTCCATTAACTGGACATTGAGCAATTTAGAGTAAATAGTGATATAACAATGAGTAACTAGTGTAAAATACTCTACTTGTTTCAACTAAACGACACAGTCTAACAGAAAAGAGCAGGTGTCTACACATATTAATATATCAGAAACAACTGAGAATACAGATATCTAAGGAGACGTAGCTCACTGTTCCCATGTCTACTAAAGGAACAATTTAATGACATAAATCAACGGAGGAAACAATATCTGCTTTTTTGTACCCACTATATGATAATGGATATATGATCAATGATGGACAAATCGAGATCTAGCAGGGATCTGATTGGAGGAGCTATAATGTCAATCATTTAGCCACGCCCACCCAACACTCGGGAAAGAAGAGGCAGGCTAACAGGGAAGATGACAGAGAGAAACACTGTATAAAAGGTACATTTTATTAATACATAAATATTTACAAAAACGTTTATTTCATTAGTAGAACTTAATTTAGTATAGTTTTGAGGTGACAGGTGCACTTTAATTTCTCGGAACTACAAAACCCAGCATCTCATGACAAGCAAAGTAAATATCTTAACACTAATTAACCACAAAGTGAACCGTTGAGCTTGGAAATGCAGAGATAAAATTGTCCTGTGCTAACAAAAAGCCAGACTTTGATTAATTGATACTTCTAAATAAAATTTACATTCTTAAAAACATCCGCTGCTTTTTAACTACTGATAAAATACCAGGGCAGTTGTTATCCAACGAGAGGAACTGGAAGAGTTAGTTTACAAGCATTGGTTGTAGATCTCAGTTGAACATATTTCACCTGATTAGGCGTAGACAATTTCTGGATGACTGTTTGCTATTGTAATCATGGACAAAAAGAAAGGACTATGTCTGCTGTTCTACAGTAACTAAAGTAACACAATTGTTCTAATATCATTTGTGGCTCATGTTATTTCAGGTGAATGTTTACTCTTCACGCTACACCAGTGTCTGTTTCTAATAGGCAATATCCAGAGTAACTGGTTTTTGCTTCTGCATAGAAAGCCACTACCTACTGACCTCACAGCTGAGGATTTGTTCACTAGCTATTGGCAATGACGTGCCATGACAAATGCAGATTGCTAAGATGACTCAATAAAGAAAATGGCATGCCCTCATCAATAAATACCCCAGAGGTAGTTGTAAGCCTCCATTATGATGCATCATACCATGTACCCAAAAAGTGCACTAAACATTGTAGAGATGCGGTCATTAAAATAACAGAGTTTTGTAAAGTAGAACTGCATTTGAAATGAAGTCATTTTGAAAAACTTATCCTACGCATTTGTGCTTGTTTTTGTCTGCTCTTTTTATGCTAACACAGCAGTGCTGTCTCACTTTATGACATAGGTAACATAAATAGCCTGTAGAACATTGTGGCATATAAACACAGGCAGAAATTAGTACAAAATTATTCCGCTTTATCATTGGTAAATTTCAAACAACAAACTGCCATTTATCTGTATAAAGCAGTTGAAAAATACTTATTTAAAAACAATGTATAATTTTTAACGTGACGCAGATTACATTTTTTTTTTTTATTATTATTACTTAACCTTATCCCCAACAGCTCGTGTGCAATTTAATGGTCTTCTGGTTGCAAGGCTAAGCTTGGTAGGATTGGAAAATCTTTCAGGGGCCTCAAAAGAAAAGTGAGAAATGAAAAGGAACCACGAGTTAAAATCAAGCTTTAAAATAATGCATTTTCTGGTTGCCAAAAAAAAAAATCCGAGCAAAAAAGGAAAATATTTATAAAAAAAAAAAAAAATTTACCAATTAAAAATGTTTTTTAATGCTACTGTTCATAAAAATATTAAAAATAATTTGAAATGAAATTTTAAAAAAATAACTTTTAAAACTGGAAGATTTAAGTTATGAAAATATTTAATTATAATGAGTGCAATTTAGTAACTAATTAATCCCATAGGTTCCAGATAGTCTTTCTGGGCAGTGGGTCAAAATATCTGCCCATTTCAATGCAATGACAGCTGTCAACAGTGTTACAGGGCAATGTATGGATGTTGTTAAAGGACGCTTAGAACTTAAAGGAACAGTAACACAAAAACAAAAAAAATCTTCCCACTTGTATTGTAATTGTTCATTTATATAGCGCTACTATATTACGCAGTGCTTTACAGAGGTTTGTCCTTCACTTCAGTCCCTGCCCCATGGAGCTCACAATCTAGTTTCCCTATTCAGTCACACACACATAGACAGACACAGATGTATGTTTTTGAATTGTGGGAGGAAACCCACGCAGGTGTAGGGAGAACATACAAACTCCATGCAGATGAAGCCCAGGATGGAACTAAACCCAGAACCCAGCGCTGCAAGGTAGTAGTGTTAACCACTGAGCCACCGCACCGCCCTTGTATAGCATCAATTCAAATATTCCACTTGTAAAAATTGTATTTTTTAAGTTACCTTCATTCATATTATTGTTTTCTGTCTGTTGCTAACTTTACTAATAGCAGCCATGTTGTTATGCAGACCACACCCAGTCCCAGATATTTCTAGAGTGCTTTACATAATACATACTCAGGAAGTGTGCCCGAAAAGTCTGATTTTTAAAGCTAAATATGTTACTTTCCAGACACAATTTAGAATTTTTTGGAAGCACCGACTGGATATATAGTTACTATAAAGGCATTTTGAGGTATTTTGATTTTTTTTTTTTTTGGCGTTCCTGTCCTTTTAAGTTAAAGTGGGGAGGGGCACAGCTGCACTTCATAAGCAACACATACTTTGTGAAAACCATCTGAAGTGTGGGGTTACTGTTGTCGTTTTGTCGCAGTCTGTTATCTTTGTTATTTTCTAACCCTTTGCTGTAAAAATAATTGACTATTAAGCCTTTATTTTGAAGCTCCCCTGTACATTACATTGCATAGCTTGTCCCCCCCCCCCCCATTCCTTAGGTTCTAACAGATGTATATGGTATACAAGGGAAATCCAATGCCTGCAGCCCTGATTACAGCAGCCAGTCCAGTCTGTGTGAGATCAGGACTGATGGGAGCAGATTCTTTTGGCAGGAACACAAAACCACCTCTCATACACCGGAATTTTTTCATTATCAACAACATTACCATTCCAAACATGCTTGGTCTTGTTGGGAGGAGAATAACCATGCGGTCAGAGGGAGGACTAGCGGCGGGATGAAAAAAAAACGCATGAGGCTCATTGTACTACTCTCTAGAGAAAATACACGCGTGCCCAAATTCACTGCTGTTCATTTGTATTAACTGGAATTTCAAACCACTTGCTACACCTGCCTGCAAAGAATCATCTTTTATTTTATGTGTAAAATACAAAAAAAGGGAAGGAAAAACCAGTAGTGGCCCCTTTATGGGCACATTTTTATCAAATGAATTGAATTATATAAAAAACTGATCCACTCGGATCGGAGTATGGCTGCTTGGCAGTTACACTGAAGGACTGATCCCAATGTTATCCAGTCTGATAAAGTCCACATACAGCATGATCCTCAACTGCAACTGCAAACCAGCCCATGTTAAAGAAAATGGATTCTGATCAAGTAATCAGACTGAGCACATAGATTGTAAGCTCTTGCAGGCGGGGTCTTCATTATCATTGTTACTTTAAACCATACAGCGCCACGGAAGACGCTGGTGCTATATAAATTATTAAAACAAACCGGATTCCAAAAATTCGGGACACTAAACAAATTGTGAGCAAAAACTGAATGCAATGATGTGGAGGTGCCAACATCTAATATTTTATTCAGAATAGAACACAAATCACAGATCAAGTTTAAACTGAGAGAATGTATCATTTTAAGGGAAAAATACGTTGTTTCAAAATTTCATGGCATCAACAAATCCCCAAAAAGTTGGGACAAGGTCATTTTTTTACCACTGTGTGGCATCCCCCCTTCTTCTTACAACACTCAGATGTCTGGGGACAGAGGAGATCAGTTTCTCAAGATTATAAATAGGAGTGCTCTCCCATTCATGTCTAATACAGGCTTCTAACTGTTCAAATGTCTTGGGCCTTCTTTGTCGCACCTTCCTCTTTATGATGTGCCAAATGTTCTCTATTGGTGAAAGATCTGGACTGCAGGCTTGCCATTTCAGTACCCGGACCATTCTCCTACGTAGCCATGATGTTGTAATTGCTGCAGAATGTGGTCTGGCATTATCTTGTTGAAAAATGCAGGGTCTTCCATGAAAGAGATGACGTCTAGATGGGAGCATGTGTTGTTCTAGAACCTGAACATAGTTCTCTGCATTAATGGTACCTTTCGAGACATGCAAGCTGCCCATGAGACAAGCACTCATGCAACCCCATACAATCAGTGATGCAGGCTTCCGAACGGAGCGTTGATAACAACTTGGGATATCTTTGTCCTCTCTGGTCCGGATGACATGGCATCCCAGTCTTCCATAAAGAACTTCAAATCGTGACTCATCTGACCACAGAACAGTCTTCCA
>WMED01001493.1:1394-27402 GCA_019650415.1 Pipa parva
GATGAACGGAGCTGTGTAAAAGTGCGGCCATTAGCTAGGTCCGCCTCCCGGAAGTCCCCCTAGCTTTCAATTTTAATTTTAAATTAGAAATCACATAGGCCTGTTTCTTATCATTGATGTAAAAATTCAATAATGCAGAATCTCATAGCAGTCAATCTGACATTTGTTTTCAAACTCTTCTGAAAGCAGAGCTTGTACTGCACCTAGCGCTATTAGAGCTATGTTGACTTTGTAAGCAAGCAGTGCTGGACTCTGAATCAGGGGGTTATTCACTAAAGTCCGAATTGTTGTGTATAGGTGCGAATTCGCCAGATAAAGAAAGTCGCAATAGGATGCTACTGTCGCAGTTGCATCTTTATAATGAGAATATTGTTGCAATTTTAACATTAAAAAATTGTTGCAACTTTACAATGGGGAAATTGTAGCAGATTTACTATGGGAATCTATTTGCAAATTTGACAGTCGAATTCGCACCTTAATGAATAACTCCCTGAATTAAAAAAAAAGAAATATGGGAGAGCAATTAATTAAAGAATTTATTGCTTTTTAACCATTTTGTCACCTTTTAAATATGGTCCAAATTTGTGTTACTGCATTTTACTTTATCTAAATTAGCGATTGAGCTTTACTGTTGTTTATATATTTCTCTACAACAATTGATTTTTTTTTTGTTTGTGTGTGTTTGTGTGTGTTTGTGTGTGTGTGTGTGTGTCAAAAAAAAATAAAAAATCAGAGATCCACAAAATAAACTGGGAATGTGTAATAAAATGTTCATGGGTCCTGAGAACTGTGATTATGTTTTTACAAACTGATTTGATAACATTTGTGTGCTATTTTCCTACACCCAAAATGACACACAGTATAAATCAAAAATAGCAAAATTCTGTTTTTATGTTCGCCAAAACCTTTTATAAAGCCTTGTATAATAAATATTCTCAGGCAATGATAAATTACAACACAACATTGGGTTGCTGCCTTCATATTCCTATTTCATATGGATTTACTGTCCTTGGCCATTATAAAATTGATTTGCAACATCACTGCTTTATTTAATAATATGTGTACTTAGAGTTTTGCAGATGTCTCTTGGGAAAATCTACTTTCCATTATCTCTCTTTCACCATTTTATTACCAGAGCTGAGTTGTGGAAAGCTGCATTTAAAGAGAAGTCAATTTAACTTTTGCTGCCTTTTGATTTAAGTACCATTATGTTCCTGTTTTATTTTCTTTTTCTCTTTCATATGACTGGCTGTCTTTAACACAAAGGCTAAGGCAGATAGATTTTTTTTTTTTTTAAATGTGCCTACTCCCCCGTTATTTCAATCTAAGTATCGTAAATCAAATGTGGCCTGAGATAACCATTATGAAATAAAAAAAAAAAGCTTTGTTTGAATTCTTTTTCTAAAGTTTTCAACTAATATATTTATATATAGAAACTCCTTGGTACCAGATTTGGCTTAACCAAAGGAGGATTCTAAGAAGAATGGAACATTTTGGAGCCTCCCAGCTTAGTATAGCAGTAAACATTCTCTCTGAACATTCCAATATTAAAGCTGCTGCATTTATTAAACAAACTGTATAAGGATAGGGCTGCAGATAATAATGATTAAAAAAAAAAAGAAAAACCCATCTTTGGGGGCTTTAGCCTTTTTTTAGCCCAGTTTCTGAGCCAACCCTACTTGATATCTACTATCTTTAAAATTCACATAACTTGTAGATTTCCATGAAAACTCCCATTAATAACAACTTTTAAAAACTGTAAATCTTGAGAAAAGTTGAAAAGAATCGGATTTAACTTCTGGCAACAGTGAGAAAAATGATTTGTTTACAAAGGGGAAGTGAAAGGAGCATTTTATGATTTGTGACTTTAATATTGGTGAAGGCATAGTTTACTAGTTAGAAACAAATTTCGTTTCTCCGTACCAGAAAATATTAAACCCATTTGTTCTTTTTGATTCAGAACAATGTAAATTATTGATTTCTAATGATTGATGTGCAGACTAAAATTTGATGCAATATGCTAATTCATATTTTGGTGTATGTTTAATAAATAGTAAAACTGTAGCACAAACTGAAAGGATTTCTAATATTAAAAAACAATATACTAGTCATCAAAAATCACTCCCTTCAGCATTCCCTGGAAATCAAAATACAACAACTAATCAAGCACAGTGTACATACATCCACTAAAGCAACTTTTTGATTTTGTCACATTAGAGTAATAATATACATTAGGCACTTTCTTTGTGCTGACTGATAAAGAAAATGTTCCTCTCCATCTTTTAATTTTAATGTGACCTCAATTAATATTCTATATTCATCTCATTTTAAAGTGCTCAGCAATATTATGTTTCTTCCAATTGTCCTAATGCAATCCATGTTTTCTTTTATGCAGTAAACCAGTGAATATGGCACCCTTATTCCCATTTACATTGTAAGCGCTATGGGACAGGGACCTCCATCCTCTAGTTACAACCACTGCCTGGCACTTAAATGTATCTTCATGATTCTATGCTTATAATTGACTTCACTTTTCCATGTCTGTATTATAATTGTATTGTTGAATTGCACTTTATAAATAAAAATATACATACATATATACATTGGCTAAATTCAATTTCCAATGTAGTTACCATATATTCCATTCCCAATACATTATCCAAACTTCATACATTGGTTACATTCCATTACAATTCGCAACTATTTTTTTTAAGATTGTGAAAATTTTCCCATAATAAAGGCGCGACTGTGACAGTAGCAGCCTATTGCGACTGTCTATATCTGGTGAATTCACGCCTAAACGCAACAATTTGGACTTTAGTGAATAACCCCCTTAGTTTTCTAACAAAGATTTGCTAAGATCAGAAGTTTAACAAGCTGCTATGTTTCCAACCAGAGTCAAACCTAACCTAAAAATTTCAAGACGTCAGTATTCAGTAATACGCAATGGTGATTCACATTTGTTTATTTTAAAACTTTGCATTTACATTAAATGGTGCTGCAAAACACGAGAATTTTTATGTTATAAAATGTGATTTTATTTTGATATATAAAACACCTTTAGAGGGTATTTATCAAGCAGTAATAACAGTATCTCAATGCTACTTGCACCTCCCACATGATACTCTTTACATTTTTTATAACCAAATATTTATTTTTGTAATTTAAGTTTTAGTTGTCCTTTGTTTCTTTCTTTTGATAAATTGAACAGCTTTACAAAAATGGCTGTAAAATAATACAGCAAGAAATCGTATATCCGGCACTCCCACGGTTAAAAACATCAAATTTATTTAGAATCGATTAAAAAACAGGATTCATGGTGAAGGTTAAAAATCAAAGCATCAGTTAGCGCCTCATTTTTGTTTGTTTGCAGCAAAAAATAATTTTTGAAATGTTTTACTCAGATAAAGATGCACCATAGTGTAATAGGTAGAGCATTTATTGATTTTTATTGGTACACAGGAGTCTTTAAATATTTTACTAAAGAGAAAAATAAATGGTTATAGATGGTCCAACACTTGATCAAGATGTGAGCTTTATTCTTTTTTCCATTTTCTATGTTTGTACCTTATGACTGTGAGTGGGCACTATCCTCCTGTAAGAGCTCCAACCTTTCTCAGGATAGTGAATCAGCCTAAGTGATGGTATGTAATGTGCCATAATCTGGTGTTTGTAAAAAAGGCAATCCATTGTTTCACCTAATATCAGTTCAGAGAACTGAATGCGGCAGAGCTGACTTTGCCACTTTTTTTCAAGAGAATCTAATATTTCTTAGCCGTGTCTAATGCCAGAGAATGAAGGTTCTTAATCTTAACTTATTTGTCCATACAGAGTATGAGCAAACATATTGGATTGTTTCTTTCTTTCCCTAGCTGATGTGAAACATGATTTGGCCTTCACTTTTCTACACTACTGTGAAAACATAATACCATTCCTCCAACTAACAGATCACATTCCAAACCTTTTTTTTTTTGTAACAGGGCTACTAAACATGATTGACTATAAATGATCTGGTTGCAGTGATGGTTATGGCAATAAATATTAACAATCACATTTTCACTAAAAGCAGACTTAGGATATTTACAAAAGTTTAAAAGGTTTTTTTGACTTTGTAAAAGTGGTGTGAAATATTGGCAATACATTGATATCACCATTTTCACTGGATAAAAAAATATTTTTCTCTATGGCGTAGGTCCAGTCATTTTGCCACATTCGGATGAGTTTTTGGGGGATTTTTATAAAAACTGAAATAAAAATTTTTTACTGGTATATCGATATACCTTTAATTAGATCAAAATATCGATATTGTCAGTACAGATATTTATTAAGCTCCTTCTGACCTTTTTTTTATCACTGAAAAGTGTTCACCTGAAAACCCATTATTCCCTATTGAGATGGTTTAGAAATTCTAAGTCCCCATTGAAAAGATCAATGATATCGATGGAAAAGGAGCTCCATTGAACGTATTATAAAGTGTAGTTGTATTAATTCTATGATATTAATACATTTTATCTGGCATTACATAAATTGAGGGAAATACAAAATCCAGCAAAAAGGAAGAAGCAATGATAATGTGGCGAAAAGCAGCAAAACTAATCGGATTGCAGCGAATAGATTGAAATGACCTTCAGAAATTTCCTCCAAAGGGAAATTTTTGAAGGTCAGTTTTGAAAAGGACTGTCGATATCAGTATCGTACAATAGAAGGGGAACCACATTGAAACAATTGTGACAGATCGATATTTATCGATATTGATTTTTATCAAAATAAAAAATTTTATTGGCCCTTTATAAATCATCAAAAAGTGTAGCAAATAGAAAAATAGCACTGAAAATTGCAGAAAAATGGCAAAAACATACTGAAAACATCAAAATGAGATTTGAAAATGTCGTTTTTATTTCATGTATTGTTAAAGTAAAAAAACATTCATTTTTCTTCTTTTAACAAGAAATGATGGTTCCGCGTTATTTTAAAAGTACTAACCTTAATTATAGGGTTCCACATTCCCAGCTTCTATATAACCATAATTATAGGTAAATGGTTACAATTGTCCTACATACACATATTATGCATTCTGTATCTCGGTAATTTAATGTATTTTAAATCTCTGAATCTACTTTTCTAAAGTTTCCAAAAAGGAAATAAATGAGGTCAAAAGGAGGTTCACTTTGCATTGCTAGATTAGTCACAATGATTTACTAAGAAAATCATTTACTAAAATCACTGCTGTATGATCTACATGCTTTCCTGACACAGATTTTGTACAAGTGTATTTTCATATGAGATTAAGTACTTGTGAAAGCTTACTTGAAGAAAAGCAACATTTCCACAGCATGTTCCCAGTCTATACTTATTATACTTATTCAGGGCACATGTACATAAGCTTGTGTGAGCAGATTTTTTTTTTTTGTGGGTGGTTTTCTATTCTTTCACTAAGCAGAAAATTTCAGTTTTCTTATATGAATGCATAATCTAAAAATAATAGTTCTAAAATAACATTATATTTACTAAACTCGAAAAGGTCGCCTTTTTGAGTTTATTCTCTGTAAATCTTGCTTTTGAATGGGTAAATATCAATCAATATTTTTCAATTAATTTTTTACCAACCAAAACGCTTCAATCAAATTTTTCAATGGAAAAGTAGCCATACTTTACTACTTGGTGATTGACTAAATCAATTGAAACGTTTCAATTTTACCCTGCCATCCAGGGAGGACGCATTGATCACGTGCACACTCTCCCATGTGACTTCTAGGAAGTGTCGATGCGGGACTTCATTAAGAGCATGGCTGGAGAGGAATGCGCTCCTGAGAGGGATCGGTATATTCAGACGCCGTAGAGTCACCAGCAGAGTCTGAAGATGGAGTTTGCAACACAGAAGTGCTGAATAGCACTTCTTTACAGGTAAGAATTTTTACTTTTTAAAAAAATGATAATAAATTATATTTAATAACATGGTAATTAGCATATATAAATAAATGTGTTTTTTTTTTTGGGCACAGTGTTCCTTTAAAATATTGGTGAGGTACCTAGATCACATGGTGAAAGTTTAAAGACATATTCAGAGGAGATTTTAGACAGCATCAGGGATATATCTATTCTACAGGACTTTTATCATACTAGCAGTAACTAAAAGGTTTCTAACATGAGATCCTAACAAGGAACGATTAGTCAGTTTCTGTTCAGGGGGTGTTAATACATCTTTAGGTGAATCATCACTCTCTAAATTTCAGTGTTTAAAATGCCTTATTGCTTCTTCAATGTTAAAAGGCACAGCAGACAGTTTCTCACTCTAGGCACTTACTCATAGCCCATCTAGGAAGAGTAAAAAGATCTAGCTGTAAAAGATCAATTCCTTTCCATACTGGAAAACATCAAGGGCTAATTCATCAAAGTGAGAATTTAACTGTTGAAATAAATTCTTATCCCTTTGGATTACTATAGTTCAATCCTTTATCCCTCATTCATTCATTAAACAAATAATTTCCTTAGCGAAGTTGTGACTGCGTCAGTAGCCATCTCTTGCGTAGTGAGGCTTATTTAGTCGGACAGCAGGAGACCTGCCATCAGCCCCCTGATTCCCCACTTCAAGTGAAAAAAAGTAAAACTGGCGAATGCGAAACTATACTACTTGTTTAATTTGCTACTGCAACAGACTCCAATGCTTGCTGAATAGACTAATTACCTGTGCGCATTCAGGTAAAGTGGTGAAAAGGGCTCCGTAAGTCTGCAACTGTTGTAAACTGTCAAACTGCCACATCACAGAGTTTGTTAAATACCCAAACATAGGGATGTGGAGACTAAAGGAGTTATTCACTAAAGTCCAAATTGTTGCGTAAAGGTGCGAATTCGAAAGATAAAGACAGTCGCAATAGGCTGCTACTGTCGCAGTCGCATCTTTATAATGAGAATATTGTCACAGTCGCAACCTTATTATGAGAAAATTGTCGCAATGTTAACTTTACAATGGGGAAATTGTAGCGGATTTTCTATGGGAATTCGCTGTTTGATAATTCGACAGTCAAATTCGCACCTTAGTGAATAATCCCCATAATAAATGTGTATATTCACACCTATACAAGACAATTCAACCTTTAATGAATAAGCCCTTAAATATCTTTAGTGATTGATTTCTGTGTATGATTGGATGTCAGCTATTTTTTATTGCTTGCTTATGCTGAAAAAGTAAAGTGTTACTATGTTTATACCTAAATTAAAGAAACACAAGTAGTGTTTACAAGAATTCCATATTCATAAATTATCAATGTGGAGCTCAACATGGTTTATTTGTACCGTAATTCAGGATGTTTTGGAAACCTTGCCTCCATCTTATAAGGATGTAAGGAACTGATTTGGAACTTATAATTTACAGATAAAAACCCAGTAAGTACAATCAGGCATGGATTGCTTCAAAATTGATTTTACATGTGAAACAAGCATTCTGTAGGTCATGCGTTGAGCATTGTAAGTGAAAATTCTTTCATCATACCATCTATACAGTATGTATCATAAAGTAAGACCTTTTTATTAAGTAAACTTCATTAACCTTTGAATATACTTAATTTCTTGTATATTTATTCACCTGGTTTTGGGTTAATTGTTATTTAAGGACAATGATTACAAAACATTTTTTGTATTTGTCTGTGAGAATAGTTACATTTCTATCATATTATATATCCACAAGACAATGCTTGAATAAATGAAATTATGTTCCAGAGTAAATCTCTTTGTCAAACAAATGATAATTCTACAACCCAGAGCTTCAAAATGAACTTGTATAATATGGCCTATATGGACTCTGTGTAGAGTGAATGGGATTTGGCATGTCTCATTTATTTTTAAATGGATTCCTTTAGACTAGGATACATAACAATTCATTGCACTACTCCCCTAATACATCTACACTCGGCAAGTTTATGTAACATGCTTTCAAAGGCATAAATAATTGTATCCTGGATTTGTTTATGATTCCCCATCAATAAAGCCTCTTCTGTTTTATGTTTCTATCCAAAGTGTTATTACTTTATCCAAGTCACACTTCATCTACCTACAATCATTGGATGTAAGTAGAATACATTGATTCTGGGTTGACTTAATGTGTATATGAAATTACCTTGTTAACCAGTATTCAATATATCTTGCTGGATAACAGCACGAGTGACAATTTCAATTCGATTTTTGCAGGTCAGAAGCTGGCAGTGCATCCTAACTAAGCAGCATTCTACAATAATATATACACTTTTATTTCTTGTCATAAAAGTTTCCCATCATGTGTTGTAGGCTGAAACTTTTCCAAAGGAAATTGTTATTTACATTTTCCACAGGGCAAAAACGTAAATGAGTAAGTAATATTAGGATATTACATTACTTATTCTTTGGTTATGTTACAGGATTAGTCCATAATAAATGAAAATCCTCTGAAATGATACTATAGTATTCTATTCTATTTTTTGTCTAATAATGTAATACAGTTCTGAGTGATAGCCTTAAAGAGGCAGTACACATTGATAATTCTAACATAACCACACAAAAGCTCAGGTTATGGAACCATACTTACCTATTTAATATGGTAAATGCAAATGGTTTTAGGGGGTAGAGATTCTAAAAAAACAATGGAATTATTAATGAAAAATCTGAATAGACACTTCTAATTATGGGCAAAATTTATGAAAGTCAGAAATACCGCTCTAGAGGGGGAATTTACTATAGTCCGAAGTGAGGTGCAGAGTCTTCGTCTCACTTCGGACTGACTGATCTGCGCTCGCTGATGTCCTGAACGCGGACATCAGCAAGTGCATTAAATGAATTCCAGTCTTGGTGAGAGCAAAAGAGTTGCCTCGCCGAGACTGGAATCCCTTTAATGCGCTCGCTGATGTCTGCATGCAGGGCATCAGCAAGCGCATCTCAGTCAGTCCGAAGTGAGGCTAAGACTGCGCACCTCACTTCGGAGTATCGTGAATTACCCCCTAGGTCTTTCTGACTTTACCAAGAGAAATCTCGTTTTGTTCTTGTTAGATTTTGGGATCGAGTTTTCAATCCAAATTTTTAAATATTTTTGATGGAAAGGTATCCATGCTACTAATGTAAAGTATGGCTAACTTTCCATGGAAAAAAATTCGAAAACACGAGATTGGAAAACTTGCAACTACTTTGAGGTGTTCAGTACATTTGTGGAATGGGTCGTCCAAGAAGAGTCTGGTGTTGATTCAGCTATGCACTATTTGGATGACTTCCTGCTGGTACGACATGGTACTTCAGACTCTTGTGAACAATTGCTATGGACTTTTATTGTCTACTTGTAGAATGAAAATTCCAAAAGGTACAAGGGTTACATTTGATCCAAGATGCTGTAATCCATGTTTGTTAATAGGTCATCCACCTATCTGTGTTTGGATTCTGGGCCACTCGTATGTTTTTGGGGCATCAAAGAGAGCACAGGTGCGTCCTTATGGAAGATAACTGGGAATTCTCAGCGAATTGGTAAGAATTTGTTGGCGTGGAATAAGAGGTTTTTGATGGAGCCAGGTACTTTCTGAGGTATGCCAGTGTCAGAAAAAGTACTTACCTTTGTGCCCACGGCGTTCCTCCGTGTTTGGGCACAGTCATGAGTGCTGCATCCAGGCGTGGTTGTGGCATTATGACACGGTTATGATAGGTTCATACCTATTTAAACCCTTTGGATCTTTTTTCCTGCGCCCAAATATTGAAATAAATGGCACCACTGGGGAAAACCCCTTCTGTGACAGTATCACATCTACTGTGTTGTAACATATGCTAAGGGGTGTGCTCATGTCATTCCAACATGAGGAAAAAATAGAAAGAAATTTCCTGCCCTCCCTCCCTATGTTTGTAAAGTATAATAAGGTATTTAATTCTTGTATACATTATTGTATTATTAATTTAAGAAGGATGCATTGGATGTTATTAGATATTTGTCATATTTTATGGTTTATTTGAATTGTCACAGCTTTATGGAGGTGTGCAGGTACAGGGTTCTTTCATTGGTGAGTTGTGGTCAGCTCTGGAGATGTCCTGTAGCCTACAGCTTTGGTTGTTCCCCCGGGGTTGGCCTGAGACTCCTGTGAATATGGTGTGACATTCGCACCAGTTTCTTGGGCAACCGCTGGTATAACGTGTTTACAAATGTTTTATTATGTTTCTGTTATTAATAAAGCTGTGGCCAGTTATCTACCACAGGATGACTGTCTCAGTTTTTATTTCATTATGGGGATCCTGTGGGGGCCACAGCAAATTTTATGGGAGGTCTGTCCTTAGGCGGCCAAGAGCTGCAATCAAGTGTACCCACCCAGAGACTTGCACTACTAAACTGTTCTGTTCCAGTGTATTCACTCCTGCAGCCACCTTTGACCAAGTGCTAGTGTGTCCTGTTCCAGAGTGCATTTGAAAACAACCAGAATTACTGATATTTCCACCACCATTTGCCAAGACATTATCCTTGCTAAAGCAAAGACAACATCTGACATTCTTGCTCAGTTTGTATTTATCTCTCTTTAATCTGCCATTTGTGTCCACTGTGGCCTTCTGTGCTTCCATTTTGTTTTTTTATACATGTCAATATTTCTTCCAATGCTGCTTTCTTTTCCCTCTGCCATTTTGATTTCTGTAGTTTTCTCAAGTCTTTTGCCCCCTCTTTCATGAATTGAGGTGCCACAAAACATCTTTTTTCCATATCTTGTATCTAATTTTTATTATTGTGCATGATGTATCTCCTAGAAATGGTTGACACTGCAGAGATTATTTCTGCAAAGAAAGCTTGTGTCTAGTTAAAACAGATAATACATCATTTCCCCTAAAAATATTTTTAAATATTTTAAATGTATGGTGAGAATATTCATTCACATTCTTATTGCTCCAACTATTTTCTGCCTGTGCCCTGGTATTTCAACTAAAAAACAGGTTTTTACCAAGGTTATGAAAGAAATAGACTTTCCTTGATCTGTACTTGATCTTTCATTTACGATGTGCATTGCTGCATAAAAAGAGGCATTCATATTTTGCCACTATGGATTCAAATCCTAGTCTCTTGGTTGCCTATTGCTATACAAAGCATTTTTTTGTCTTATTTTAGCAAATAAAACTGAAAGATAATACCACTGTCCAGATTTACATGTCTGCTAAATATGTTAACAAATACCTCATTCTATGTTAATACATGCTAACATTTTTTATTATTATTTTATTATTGCATGCCATTCAAATATTAGCTACATGAACATCTAACTGTATATGCTCCTTTTGTTGACTTTTTTTTTATATATACTAGTCAGTCTACTGCAGGTAATAACAGCTGTCTTAAGTACAGTATATACAGTTATCCAAGGACCCACTGATATTAAAATGTTGCTATACAGTATGAAACTTTGTATATTTAATATGATGCTAAAAAAATGATTGTGCCTACTATATAGACATGAGTATTTTCTTATAGATGAATCACAATATGATAATCTCTTGATTTGCAGACTGTAAACACAGAAATAAAATGAAATTGGTCATTTTGTACCTAAACATAACTGAAATTTCCTTATTTTAAAAATTGGAATATAAAACACCATTTTAATATTCAGCTCTACTAGGCTGCCTTGACATCCTTGAGATACAGCCACCCTGTAGTGGATGCTTTGCTGGGAAAGTATACCAATAAACATTTGCTGTAACTTTTGTTGAAGCTGCACGTCAACTTTTATAGGATTTCTATAAACAAATCCTATTATGTTATCACTGAGATAAAATATTTCAAACATCTATGGCATACTAATTTGCTGATTTTGCACAACATCCCACTTGACATCTACAAATATCTTACTAGTCAGTAAAACAATGTATTACCTTGGGTCTTTTAAAGGAACAGTAAAACAATGTATTACTTTGGGTTTTTTAAAGAACCTCACTGCCTTGGAATTAATAGGCTTTCAATTAATGATTATTTGTTCTTGTAGCTAAAATTTGTATAAGTATTATATATATATTTAAGAAAATATCTACAACAAGGCATTACTGTAACCCTTCAGTTTCACAGTGTGCTATTAGCTGTGCTCATTTAAATATTTAATGCATCTCCAGATTCCTTGATGGACCCAAGGTGCTTCATTCCCAAACTTGATAATAATAGGGTTTAGTGTCCATTGAAAAAAAAATTCTGTGCATTGGTTTTTCCTAAAGGATGAATATTTCCTATTTAAATACAAGGATATTTAATTTGTAATGAGCAGTATTACCTATTGATAGAGAATTATTTATACAGGCTGAATTATTTATCAGCATATTTGTTAATATGAAGGCTGACATTCTGTTTATCTGAGGAGCTCGATCTCAATTTTTACCCATAGATGAAATATGCAGCTGTATCCTCTAGTGGACACAATTTCATGTGAAAATTGTAAGATGCTTCCAAAGCTATGCATTTTTAAATAATCAAGTGTAGGGATACTTTTGTTTTTTTAAAGAATATTTTATTTTTTGTTTATCTTTTCAAACATCTCCAAAAAAAGATCAAGTGATTAAGCCATAAATGTATGGCCTGCTTTAAAAATACAAATTGTATTACTCAATATTCATCAATCATCATGCATATATTTAACTGTAACCTTTTTATATTTTTTGTGGTGTTGAATGGTTTATTCCAATTCATTTTTGTCTATTTGAAGGAACAGACCAGCCTCCAACAGTTATTTTTCTGTCTATTTGTCAATGTTAAATAAATGTTCTTGCAATATATTTTACTTACTTATTTTCATCTCTTTTCAGTTTATCAGCACTTTTTTTTAGAAAGCTACAGCCAAGATTCCCAACAAGGAATAATGAGGGGTAGTATATATGTATATATGGTCCATTATATAAATGTATATAATGGGTTGTTCTAATTTTAATCCCAACATGCTTGCCCTTTGATTTTGAAAATTTATAAAGGGTATAAAGTTAAGCCCTACTGATTTTTTTTTGTCCTAAAGTCCTGCAATAGATCCCTCTTTTTGATAAGATATGGTTAACTGACATAAGAATGAGTGACATGAGCCTATGAGACAAGATAGAGTGCAGAGATTTTTACCTTATCACTGTTTATGATATCAACGCCAATCTTTAGGTGCCTTCATAGGTGTAGCCATCAGAATAGGATGTGTTAGGAATGTAAACAAATATCATGGACTGAGTAATACAGACTTCCAACATGAGCACTGGAAGGTTACTGTATTGGCAAATCAAGATAAAAAATTTGTATTGTTTGGTCAGCAAAAGGTCTTCTGAAAGGTAATCAATATTATTGGGCTCATGAAGAAAAACATGTATTCTTAATATGTTGATATGAAAATGTCTTCTCATGTAGGTAGGGAGATTTATGGGAAATACTTCCTGGAAAATATATGCAAATTAGCATCTACAGAAGGTAAGAGACTGTTTGCAATGTTTTACAAGGTGAATCCTGTACCTTACACTTTGGTCTAGATGTGGTTTTACCGTATTTGCTGGAAAAGCTTGTGTGACACTCTAATAACCTAATGCTAACATTTGTAGAAAGCTCCATTCTTTCTTAGAAATAAGTACATTTGCATGTATTCTCCAGTAATGCTTTACGTGTCCCTACTAATTTAGTAATGACTTTGGTAAGTGCGCTACTGAAACTCACTTTATAACACATAACATGCAAGATAAAAGTGCCTTCCTCTACAGATAAGGGCCAAAAAGACCAAAACAAGTCTTTCTGCAGGTGCTGTTCAGTGCCAATGAAAGCTTGTGTAATACTCTAATAACCCAGTGTGTGGCTGGTATTCACAGGGCTGTTAGGATTAGTCCGAATACACCTAAGAGAAGGAGGCGGCTACCGTAATTTCCGTAAAGGTACCCAGACGCTAAGGCGCGGAGTCTAAGGAACCCCCGGTATTCACCTAGAGCCCCCGCAAGGAGGTTAGGACTTAGCTGCGGAAGGAACCCAGGTCGTGGCCCCTAGGACTGAGCACTTGAACAGGACTTCGGAGTTCTTCCCGATAAGGACCAAACAGGCAGGGAGACCAGGCAAGCTAAACCGGAACAAAGGCTGTAGCACAGCAGGATTCAATGGCAGAGGCAAGGCTGGAGACTGTGACTGTAGCAAGGTAGGAATGCTGAGGCTGTAACAAGGCAGGAATACTGTGGCAAGGCAGGGTACTGTGACAAGGCAGGGTACTGTGACAAGGCAGGGTACTGTGACAAGGCAGGGTACAGTGAAACCTATAATCAGGCGCCGGTCTATTCTGACAGACTCCCTTATATAGCTAGAGAGCCTGTCAGAAGATTGCTCCAAACAATTCAAAAAGCGCTCCGCCGCGACGTGCGCACTATGACGTCAGTGCGCATGCGCGGCGGCCGCATCCCGGAAAAGCCGCGGCGCCGCGATGCCCGACGCTGGAGCGGCTGGTGCAGGTAAGTATTAATCCTTACAAGGGCTTAATAGAGCCTTTACTTTTTGTGCCTACTCATTCAGTCTCTGGGGGTAATTCAGCATAGTGCGAAGTTACCTCTGGATCCTTCGCATCACTTCGCAGAGGCTGTTATGCGCTTGCTGATGTTCTGCACGTGCACATCAGCGAATGCTTTAAAAGGATTACAGTCTCGCAAGGCGACTCGAGTGGTCTCGCCGAGACTGGAATCCTTTTAAAGCGTTCGCTGATGTGCACGTGCAGGACATCTGCGAGCGCATAACAGCCTCTGCAAATTGATGCGAAGGATCCGGAGGTAACTTTGCACTATGCTGAATTACCCCCTCTGTGACTTTGTTAAATGCTTTAGTGGAAGTCACTTCTATGGCAAGGCATGCACTGGCTAGGACTATCCGCTCTCTACTGACAAGGTCTAGAAAGTTTAAAACCAATTAGTCTAACTGTAGTATTTTTGTGCCAGTGAAAGCTGTGACTCTATAGGTCGAATTTTATAAAACTTGAAAATTTTATAGAACTTTTATAAAACTTGAGAAAATTGATTTCAACCTTCTCAGGTTTTATTGATGTAAAAAAAACCAGATGCCTGATCGAAAAAATATCAATCAATATATTATTTTTCTATCGATTTTACCAATCAAAACTTTTTGAGAAGATTTTTCAATAGAAAGGTAGCCATACTGCTAATGTAGAGAATGGCTACCCTTCCATCGAAAAACTCAATCTAAAAATTTTGGTTGGTCAGATCAATCAAAAAGCATCAATTGATATTTTTTCATTCAGGCACCCGTTACAATGATAAAACTCTAGAAGGTCGAAATTGACTTTCTTGAGCTTTATAAATTTCCCCTAAAAATCTGTATTTGCAACAACATTAGTTGGCCTTGCCAAAAAATTATGAATAGTCTAATTAAAATGCCATAAAAAGACACATGAGTAGAGAAAATTTCTAACCATTTATTGTAGCTTAACCTATGCTCTAGCAGTGGCTGTTTTGTAGCTGAACTGTTCTTAATTAGACTCATTATGGTATAGGGTGCAAAACAAAGCAGCCTGGGGTGGATTACCTTACAGAAAGCAATGAACTGTATTTTTACAGCTCTGCTACAAAACAACTAATGTGACACTGGCCTAAAGGTCTAAGTGATATGGAGCAAAAGGACTGTTAGTTCCTGATAAGTAATATGTATTGACATTCTGTGTGTACTGTTGTTATTAATTAAGTGGCGTACAAGGAAGTCTTTGCTTCTTGTATATAAGAAAAAATCAAAACCACATCCAGCAGAAAACTTTTTTTGATTTTTATAAATATCCCCCTTTAGTTTACAGCATACTTCCCTTTTGTCCATATGTTTACAAACAAAATATTCTAAATGTCTATTGACATTGTCTTATCAAATGCTACTTCAAATGCAAGTAAAATATGCAACCTTAGGTTAGGTTCATACTAGTGTATTATGCACAGCGCATAATACGCAGCGCATAATACGCAAGTGTGAAAAAAAAATACAGCTCAATGCAAGCCGATAGCACACACTTAGTTCCAGACACACTAGCGTATGATGCGCATACGCTGGGTCTGGAACAATGTGTGTCGCATTTTGGCCGGTGTATGATAAGGCGCACCCAAATGCCAACCACATAGGAAGTGATGTGAACGCCGAGGGAGCGTTCACACTGTTGCTGGTAAGTACAAAGGAAGAATACACTCGGCGTAGTTTTCTTTCTTCTTTTTTCACACTAGAGTATTATGCACTGCGCATAATACGCTAGTATGAATCTTGCCTTAAATCTTATAAATAATACTAACTTCAAATTAAACAAATATTGTACTTTTGTTTAAATGCCTTGCGTATAAGGAAGTGCAATCACATAAAAATAATCACATTATCTTCTCCACATCACATTATTGTGATAAACCCTCCTAAATCTGGCAAGTCAGTTGTCAAATTTTCTGTTTAGCCACATGCTGCATGTTAATTGATTATACGATACCCAGACAAACTATTATAAGGTGTTTTTTTTTGTTTTTTTTGTAACATCAGGCATTAGAACACAAACAACAGTTAAATAAAATCTCCTCTATACCCTTCATTTTAATTAAGTGCCCAGGACATTCTACAAAATAATTTGTGGTAACATGCAATATGTTATCTATTTATTATTCATCAGTTCTGTTTTCAAGGTGAATATTTCAGCTTTAAATGAAACCTGGGGTTATGAGCATTCTTTATGAAGGAAATGGAGATTGCAAATCATGCATTACGTGTCCAGAGCAAACATCGCCTTTCAGAGTTGACCCTGTGATAGAAATATGCAAATAGATAAATTCTTGAGGGAGCAGGTTTATCAGAATGGAGAAAGTCATCAGCTTTCTAAGGTTAAACTCATATAATTGACTATATCCATGTTCTGTAATATTTTACATTGTTTCAGGACTTTATTTCCATAATTAACAAAAACTAAATACTCTGTAGCAAATAGCAGCAATACAACAATGTAACTTGAGGGATTATATTGTAGATAACTTTATTGTTCCAGCTGTGTACTCATTTTATTTTTTTTCTCATGTACAAGTATTGCAATGACTTTTTAAATCATAATTTGCTAGCCAGTCTGTATATTGTAATAGAAGAAGAAAGTCTAGTTCGGAAAGCCAGCTGCTTACAGTTCCATAGGGAATAAAGGAAATGCCATATACTATTTATAATTTCTATTATTTGAATGAAGGGATGTTTAATGAGATATTATGCTTTATTTATTAAAGAGTGAATTAAGCTCCTGAAATAAATTCATGAGACATTAAAAAGTCAGGACAGATAGGAACATTTCCGAATCTGCAACTATAATAACGTATATGCATGAAGTGACATGAATACACTTCAACATTTGAATTTGTGCATTAATAAATAAGCCCATTTCTAAGAATTTGCCTATAATGTTGTGTAGTCATCTCTGCATATTTAGTAAAGAACAAATTCACTTGGTAATGCAACAGATAGCCATGTAGTCATATCTGAGAATTGTACGGCACAGTGAAGGAAATAGTAGTGGTGGTGTATAGTGGTATATAGTGGTGGTGTATAGTGGTGGTGTATTGACACAAATTTGTTTAAAGGAGACAATGCCACTAAAACTACATCTTTCTATATTAATGTCAATATACTAGTAATACAAGCATACTAAAATGAATTATCATAACAAGGGGCTATGTCACCATTTTCACAAAAGAAGGTACTAACCGCTTCAATCCCCTATAGACAGTGAGAACGGGTGCTCCGGAGTCTTGGGACGACTTTGGCAGATCAAGGAAACAATATACTCCAGCACTCCTTAACGTTAAAAATCAATTCCTTTTTATTGAAACCACATGGGTGGATTAAAAGACACAAATAAAAATAAAGAAACGGTGCCTATGCGTTTTGCGCGTAGTGCTTAATCATGGCGAGAAACGCGTAGGCACCGTTTCTTTGTTTTCCTTTGTGTTTTTTAATCCACCCATGTGGGTTCAATAAAAAGGAATTGATTTTTAACGTTAAAGAGTGCTGGAGTATATTGTTTCCTATGTCACATTTTAGTTGCTGATATTATTGCTGGAGAATAGTTACATAAATTCCAGCAATTAATGTTTTCCCATCCATTTCAATGCCAGACAATTCCTAGCTCATGTTTCTCTCCATTGTCTATGGCTTTTAGAATAGAAACCCTGCTGTAAGGCCCCTAATACTTTCTCTTGGCAAAGTCAAATCAGTGAATTTATGCTAATACTCCTTAATGATTTCTCACTTTGATGTATGATAAACACCCAAAGTATTGGTGCATTTGCAGACAAATAGGCATGAAGTGGTGCAAAAATATGGAGTTTGTACAATAAAGCAAATTGTGCACAAGTTCAATGCATTGCAGAAAATAACACTCTTGAATATGAATATGTGAAGCTAGTAGTGGCAATTTGTCACAAATTCAAACATCTAAGTAACAGTTCGGACTTTGATGAAAACATTTTTTATTTATGCCTTAAAATATTTGCCTTTTATTTAAATATACTGGCACTGAAAACAAAAATAATTTACTTTACTTTTAGTATTTGTGTGCTTGCATAATGGATTATTTGCCTTCTCCTTCTTCACCAACACAGTAGTCCTGTCTCACCTTGAGGTTAATAGTCTGTAGCAAACCATATTTTCATCAGTTCAGCCAGGTGAGTTCAGAATTTCACAGTGCTTCAGATAAGAATCCTGTTCAAAATCTAAAAAAAAAGCACTTTCAAACAGTAAAACTGAGTATTTTCAGTACAATATGTTTATGGATGTATCTGAAAGGAAACAGAATTGAAACTGGAAAATTTTTGTATGATAATGTCCTGTTAATAAATAAATAAAGTCAATCATTGTTTAGGATATTGCTGAACATGACCAAATGTACAGTAGCTGTAGTGAGGCTACTGATTCCTGTATATAATGTCAGCTCATTAGCTCCGAGTTTTTCTGTACTAAAGGTACTGCACATGCTCTGAGTGTCCTGTCTTCTGTAGCTTGGCACTGCTTAGGAACTGAGGCAATATAGTCTAACTTAAAATTAAGGAAATATCTATCAAATAAATCTTACACTGAAGCCAAATTCATTAAGGTTAAGAAATATTGAACTCTATTTCATTTAAATAGAGAACCTCTATCGCCATCTAGCATTTGACTGGTGCAGCATCAACAGTGTTCCAGGATTATAACCACCAATTAATTAAACCTATTTTCACCTTTCTGTCCCCCACTTCAAATTACCCAAGAACACCAGGACAAGAAAGATGGGGTTAAAAAGACTGCAGCTTTTTTATTATCCAAACCAATTTTTACAGACCAAATAACTTCTTTGAAGTTATATTTCCATTACAATATTAACATATCAGAATGCTTGCCCCATTTATAACATTTTCTAACAGCTGCCCCACCATGTCACTCTGCCCATGAGAATGGCGGCAAGTAGTAGCAGGGCAGCCAATAACCAACCGCTCCTGGAACTATGTCCCTGGAGTCACCATTATATATATCACCATCTCCTTCAGGGCAAGCATTCCCAATTCCGCCACAGCTTGCCCACTTGAAACTTTAAGATGGGCAAGCTCCCCCCCCCGCCCCCAAATCAGCTACAACTCTCTCAACCCTAATAAATTGTGTCTGACAAGTACATCTTGTCTGGGAACCACCTACCCGCTATAAATATATTGCCAATGTCACATGATTCACTCCTTTCCATCCCAACATAACAGATATTCATTTAGTGATGTTCTAGCATGAGTTATACAGAAATCATGGGCCTTTTGCCAAACCCCACTGAATCGTAAGTGTTCACCATAGAAAAATTTCCCAACTCACTGCTTTTCTCTATAAGGAAGTTTCTTTGGTCCATGCCATTTATCAGTAGAACTAAAACACCAGGGTAAGTTCTGATTCCCACTTTGAACTTTGCATTGCTGCATTTACAAGCTCACCTGCAGTGAATCCCAGTCATATTTCCGTTTGGCACTAAAGCTTTCTGCTTAAACCCAGAAAAAGTAAAAGTGAAAATGATCCAGACCTACCAGACAGCCTAAATATTCTAGGCACACTCACCAGCAAAGAAACCCAACAGTGTTTGCTGTTGCAAACTACAGCCTTCTCCTTATCCAGGCACATGTAAAAGTGAACAGTGTCCCAGACATACCTCCACAAATGTTAACCTTAAATATAAGGAATAGAATAAGACAAAATTCCCAATTAACTGAATAAAACCACAAGCATGTCCTCTATTCTAAGTCAATACCAACACCACTGAAAACACCTATCAACAGTTATGTTGTTTACTGGACCACTATTTGACGTAAACCAACATTGGCCAGATCTGTGACCACCCCCTAGTTTGAATGACCTGCCATTCAAACCTAAAGGAAAGTCATACATGCTCATGATAAAGTGCAATCCTAACTAAGTTTAAATATGGATTAAAGGAACTGGAATGTAGCCTGATGGGAAAATTTCACCATATTCGAAATAAGTTTCCCATATATTGCTGGATGCTTGTACCAGGTGTGCAGCTAGTAGCTTTGAGGGATGTCTTCTAAGGCCCTTTGTTGAGAAACCCCAGCAAACCCTTTCATTGGTGGTAAAGAGGCAGTTTGTGCCTCAGGGCCCATAATCTATGTGGACATCCTAATTAATCCCTTATACTAATACTGACAAGCTTACTGTTCCATCCAACACCCTGCAGGCTTACCTGAAGAAAACAGCTTCTGTTATCAGTAAACCCATACTGTCCTAGAATGTGCTCTGTGAAAATGTTCTGGGAGTCACTTGTAGGAACCCCTCTGAAACTATTAACACTAGTATGAATAAGCAAGACTCCCACCAAAATCCTTACTCGCCAAATTCAAAGGCACCTACCCACCAATGGGATGGCAGCTGCTTGTTGCCATAGTCACAGTGCATATTGACTCACAATGCTCTATATGACTGATTCTGCATGTTGAAAGGGTAGTTAGCCTGCCATGGATTCCTTCTTCATATAACCTTCTCATTTGAGCACCCACTGATGGTGGATACTTAAAGATAGATGAGAAGGCTGCAGGCCCAAGGTAGGTATCTAGGCTGTTGTGTCTTAGAAATGTCTGCCTTTTACAATGTTTTGTTGTCTGAATCCCAATGCAAATAGACTTAGAATTCTCCACATAATTGGTCCTGTAGGGTGAAATGAGTAGTTAGCCCGCCATGGGTCCTTGTTTTATATAACTACTGTGTCAGCTACACCTCTTTGCCAGAACTGACTAGGAATGCTCTTGTGTACTGTTCATGTTGCACCTTGGGACCTGGAAAACCATTCCCTGAATCACAACCAGAACTGGGCTCTTGCCCCATCTGTCCACCAAGCGATAAGTACATGTTACACGCTGATTGCTCAATCCCAATGCCTCAGTATGCCGGTCCCCTGAAGTAATCCTTGGTAGCTTGTGGGGTGCTGAGAGAAAAAAAGGCCATTCAAATCTGCATTTGCAGTATAAACTCCAGCACTCCCAGGACTAAAAATAAATAATCTGTATTCCATCAATGAGTAAAAACAGGATCCATTATCCAACTGTAAAAACAATTAAATGGCACCCCCTAATGCGTTTCATGCTTTGGGTGCTTAATCATAGCGATAAGGTTCAACCTTAGGGATAGCAGCCCAAACCTACCACACTGGTTCCTGCCATGGCTTCTGAACTGGTTGCCTCCAACTAAGCTATAAAATATGGTAGCAAGGCAGGGTTTTGTAGAGTTGTCTCCTTTCTGGATGTGCACACTGAAGAACATCTGGGTATATCCATCCAAACCACACAGACCAAATTTTGTGAATATTTCTGCAAATGCTTGACAGATGATGTAGTTATCCTGTATCTCAAATGCAACTGGAAAATTCCATAAACTTACCATGTAAATAAAGTTATACGGTTGCATCTAAAATTATCAGACTTGATCCACATACCCAGATTGCAGTCCACATAGCCTAGCACCCAAATTAGTTAACTATATCCTCTGTGATTCAAATCAGGCTGCAAAATTCCAGAATTATGCAGATAAATAAAATTATCAGGTTGCATCCACATACCCAATGTGCAGCCTCATGTAGATCTGAGCTCCCTCCATTTGCATGCACATATAAAATAAGATAATTATATCCTCTGTGATTCAATCAAGCTGCAAAGTTCCCAAATTTAGCAGAATAAATAAAATTATTAGAATTTTGTGAACTGCATTAAACACTTAAACTTTTAATAAAGGGTCACCATAACCAAAACATGTCACAGCACTTTAAAATAAATTTGTAGCATTGCTACAGATTTAGGGGGTAATTCACCAAAGAGTGAACTTACCCTCCGATTGTTTGCTTCAGTACGCATAGCCTGTTATGCGCTCGCTGATGTCCTGCATGCGGGCGAAGCTCGCAAGGCTCTACTCAAGACGCCTCGCGAGACTGGAATCCCTTTAAAGTGTTCGCTGATGTCCGCGTGCAGGACAACAGCAAGCGCATAACAGGCTATGCGTACTGAAGCGAACGATCGGAGGGTAAGTTCGCTCTTTGGTGAATTACCCCCTTAGACTAAAACACCAGTGTACCCTCTTTTATCTCCCTCGGTGTTCAAGGCTCTTCCTAACTGGCCGCATTTTGTGAAATGCATAATACGCCGGCACAAAATGCGACGGCCAGTGTTCCCAGATGTAGAGTATGTACATCATATGCGAGTGTGTCTGGAACCAGGTAAAGCCATTGGTTTACACTGGCATATACGCCATACATAAAAACGCCAGTGTGAACCTAGCCTAAAGCTGCATTCCTTTTTGTATAACTTTGTGTATATTGTTTGTACTTGATGGTTCCAGCCATCTTTTATCTGTTGTGAAAACAAACCCCTGCTCTGTCTTTTGCTTTCCATGGAACTTTAGACATGTGTATAGAGTACATAAAAAGATAAACACAAAGCAATACAAATCATAAAAACATTGCGAATAGGAAGTGTTTATCCTTATGCGGTTATATTTTTTTTCTTTAATGTTATATTATTATTATTTATCTGTATGTCTTACATTAAAATTTTGTATGTTTATCTCCTTTCCATAATCCTAACACTAAAATAAGGATGGAAAAATATTTTGAATCACTGAATCTTTATTGAAAAATCATATGCTAGCGTGACTTTAGGCTGATGCTACACCTAGTACATGATCACTTTTACATTTACCTTGTGAAAGCAGTTATGATCAAACTCTCCCAAAAGCCAGAAACTATTCAACACTAATTTGAGAATGGTAATGGATATCTATGTTACCCAGATTCTGCTATCAATTGCATACAAAAAACAGGGAGTATTTTGTGATTGAATTCACAAATAGTCATGCCAATCCTATAATGGTTGTACATTTAGTATTATACAGAAATTAAGATATTTTGGGGATTATTAATGGCCTTATTAGAACTGAGATTTTACACAAACAGAAAATGCCAAAAATGACTGTAGATTTGCCTGTAATAGATAATGGCTTTCTGACTTGCTACTGAAGTTACAAAAATTATTTGTCACCTGCAATTTCAGAATAGATAGAAAGACAAAGAAAGATAAATGGACAGATGTATAGACCTGCTTTTTCATATCAGGGAAAATAGCATTTTCATTTCATATTAAAAATGTACTTTATGATTATAAAAAAGAGCTTACATGGGGCAAGTGATTAACATCATCAAGTCTGGTCTAACTCCATCACCATAGTAAACAATAGAAAGGTTAATCAGTAAATATCTTTTTTCTAAACAATGAATTGGCAAAGTATACACAATAGGTTTTAACATGAAGGTTTCAGAAAATGAAAAAGATTCACTCACCATATGACACGACATTCGATAAATGAAAAATCTACAGCTATTTAATGAAGCTGCATGCCTCCAAGCAAAAGTAATAGAAAACAATGCACATATCGTTAGACATTTCTTCTTGATAAAAATGATTGATGAGCCAATTAGTAGTTTTGTGCACAAAAATACTAGGCAGCAGATCTTTAAATTACACCAATATGTCTTATTTAAAATCATTAAAAACATTGTGATGTGATGACATAAAATCTTCTTCTTTTTATAACTGCTAAAGTATTGATGTCCTGCTGCCAACCCGTAACATCTCAATGGTGACTGCATTTTCTTACCATCAGGGGTGGAATGTTTACCTCTGGCTGCAACACAAGACACGAGGGTTCCAAGTAAGCTCCCATGTCCTGTGTTGTAACCAAAGGTAGCACAATAAATTCATGGGAAAAGGAAAGCAAAGAAATCTTTCTTCTGCATTACTTTTGTCCAATGATTTCTGGAATGTTAGCACTTGGAGAACGAAGAAATAAACCTAAGAGCCAGGAAAGAAAGACTGAATTAGGTATTTCTCAGAGTGCTTAAATGATCTGTTATCATTTGATAACATATCAGATTTAAGTCAAATACATTTTCAAGGACATTCTCTTTATCTGCATTTGACTGCTAGGTGAAATATTACATTATCAGGTATTTAAACTATTATGTAACTTATTTTATCAGTTGTAAAATAGTGGTGTTCCAGGTGACAATGGCAAAAAGGCATATAGACATCAAAACTGCTTGCAGATGTATTATTTCAGTTACCAAGTCACATGTATAAAAATAGCTCTTTTTTCACATACCTGCAAAGCTCTTATTAAATTTAAAAGGCTAATTGAGACTTATTATGGTTTAGTGGATATCCATGATTCTCTTGTGAAAAGACACCAATGAATCTGCTACAAGAAAGAATACTGGCTCCATTATGCCCAGGGAATCATTGTGGTGTAAAAACAGATTGTTCTACTCAAAAATATCAGTATCAGATGTGACCCAAAGTATCTAGGTCCTATTTATGCAGTAATTACTAAACAGTAATTAATTAAAGGATGTATTAGAACTAAAGCACCATACATTTTTATTTATACTTTTTTTTCATTTTCATCTCTAGTAAATTTTTATTATATTTGGATTTAACACTGACTCCTCACAAAAATTTAGATGGTGTCATACATATATTTATACATATGGCATTCAATGCAGTGCATTTACTGACCAGCTGACCTCAGTGTAACTGTTTGGTGGTTTCCAAGCTGCTGTTACTAGTACTACTGGAGGCTTCACTGTTCTATTACCCAGCCCTATTTGTAAGAGTGGGCAGAAGAATGGATTTCTAGGCACCTGGAATGCAGGGGACACCACACTAGCACCTGCCGCCTACTCCCACTGGTCTGGAATATGCTGTTTCCATTAATTAAAAGCAGTTAGAAATGGTGAGGGTGTATTTTCTTCATGGGACTATAAATTGTTGAAGTTAACTTAGGGGCATTGGGTGTTATAATGTATAGATCCTGATTATCTTGTTATATACTGTATACAGTGTAAGGCCCCCAAACTATTGTGCAAATGTTGCTCTTATTTGGGCATATTGTATTTTTATTGCTCATATGACAGTTATGAAATCTCATTAAATGTAAACATACATCTGTGTGTGTGTGACAAAATAGGGAAAACTAGATTGTAAGCTCCATGGGGCAGGGACTGAAGTGAATGATGATCTCTATAAAGAGCTGCATAAAATAGTAGCGCTATATAAAAATGAATAAATAATAATAATAAAATGTGAAAAGGGCATTAAGGAGTCATTGACCACAATATCTTCAAGTTTTTTGATTCCCCTAGTAGTACAGAATGTAATGTATGGGAGAGATTGGATCTTTGGCAACAAGCAGTTGGCCCACAAGGGGACCAACTCCAGATGAAGTAGGTAACACATTCCCAATTTAGCTAGATGATTCTACCTTACTTTATACGGTGTATATAAACCCAGATAGTTTGTAACAGCTTCCTGTAGGGGCATTTTCTAGCACTTCCAAGATAACAATGTGTAAGATGTAATATCGTACATGGATTGTCCCCCTTTGGGGTCAGCCAGCAATGGACATAAGTAAGTTGATATATACTTTGTGGGGGATATTCATGAGGTAAATGGTAGTTTATCCTGAAAAACTGCA
>WMED01001494.1:0-27402 GCA_019650415.1 Pipa parva
TGCTGTACATTTGGAAGCTTACCGCCAACAGAAGCAGAGCGCCAGCCGGAAGTTGTTACTCGCTGCCATGATAACAGCCGGCTGGAGTGCCTGTCTCGGAGCTGCCTGTCTCACTAGGGAGATGTGACTGCACGGCTCTGCAACAAAAGCAATTTTAGATTTCAGATTGAAATGTCAAAAAGCCGGCACAAACTTTAAGAACTCCAGCACCGCTTCAAATCCCATCTATCATAACGCACTAAGGAGCGTCTGACGTCATTGCGCATACCAGGAAGCGCAATAGATAGCCGCATCCAACCGCAATGCTTTACACTAACCGGCACCTCCCACAAGAACTGACACTAAACAGCTCATGAACTACATTCCCCACTGTACCTTAGATACGCTGTCTGCCATCCCGAGTGGCTGCTGGGGACTGCACCTTAGACACAACTACCACCAGTAAGAAAAGCTTCTTTTTTTTTTCTGAATACCATAATTACTCGTGTATAAATCGAGTATACCATTCTACATGATTTTTTTTACCTAAATTTCTCAACTTATACACGAGTATATACGGTACTTTAATATTATATGAACTTTATTTGGACTAACAGTTCATTGTTTAAGACAAGCTTTAGATAGAAATTCCCTCTTCATCATGTTACAAACTATGCATCCTTTAGTTCTGCTGTGTCCTGATGAAGAGGGTATATCTCTCAAAAGCTTGTCTTAAACAATGAACTGCTGTTCAATAAAGTATCATATAATACTATAGTTCACATCTTTCTAAAAATTTCATAGAATTTCTATTCTGTATTTCTCCACATCATAAAGTTAAATACCACCAACACCACTCCATCAAATATGTATTGGAAAACAGACAAAATAGGTTATATTGCAATACTTTAAGGCAGGGGTCCCCAAAATTTTTACACAGGGGGCCAGTTCACTGTCCCTCAGACCATTGGAGAGCCAGACTATATAAACAAAAAACACTATGAAAATCCCTATGCACACTGCACACTCACACACTTTGCTGCCTGCCCCACATCCCCCCTCCCACACTGTGCTGCTTTCACCCACAGCTCCCTCCCACACTGCTGCCTTCCCCCACAAACCCCCTCACACACTGTGCTGCTTTTCCTCACAGCTCCCTCCCACACTGTGCTGCCTGCCCCCACAAACCCCCTCACACACTGTGCTGCCTGCTGTAGAGATTAGTGTTACAGTGCTTCTCATTTCCTCCCCCACCACTTCCTGATCATGTGTAGTTACTTCATTGGTGCGCGCTGTGGGAGGGAGTGAGGAGCGCTGTAACACTAATCTTTACAGCAGATGGAGCCTGGCTAGGGACGAGATAGGTAGGGGTAGGGAAAAGGCGGGTGGCAAGTGCCAAGATTGGACCCCCTCCTGCAGCGCCCTAGGCGGCTGCCTACTCCTAGTCCCGGCCCTGGTGATGGGGGCTGGGTAAATGGCCTCAGGGGGCCGGATGAAGCCTGTGGGCCATAGTTTGGGGACCCCTGCTTTAAGGTAACAAACAACTCACTGCTCTTCTCTTTAAGTGCAATCATGTTGAGTAAGGGGAACAGTAATTATAGTCCAGGTCCATGCCATCAGGATTTGCAAGGTTGGGGTACATTTGTTACAAGGTACTTTACACATAGGTCACACTGGGGGCTTTGAGGCCTGAGAACTATTTTATATCTCGTTAGTGTGGGATATGGTTACTCAATCACTGCTTTGTAAAGCCTTTTCTGGTGCTAAAATCATCTGATATATTTGTAAATATTTAATCTCTAAATGTGATTTAATTTTGTTTCACCAGTTCAGGTTTATTTTTACATATAATGAATACTTTATTTGGTGGAAAGATCACTGCATCTTGCAAAATTGCCTTTCAATAACATTTTTATTCAACTTAAACACATCATTATTTTCTTTCCAGACCATCTGTTGTGTTCCAGGTGTCCAATTGCTTTTCCAAAACAATGAACGCCCTTTTGTTGTTATCTTAACCTTAATCTAGTTAAAACACAATTTATTATACCATATAATATTTCTTCACTACACAAGATCACTACAACATTTAATTGATTGTTTCTGGTCTCCTTCAAAACATCGCCATCTTGCGCCTCTCTTTGAACAGCTTGGTGCCTGCTGGCAAATTACATGCCACTGTTTCACTTGCTGTCCCTGACACCACATTGTCAAGTTACACAATTTCTAAGTCACAGGGGGTAATTCAGGAAAGATCACAGTTACCTTTCGATGCTTCTTATCAGTTCACCGAGACGGGTACGAGCTCCCTGGTCTCTTGCAAGTGGAGATCAGCGAACGCTTTAAAGGTACTTCGGCGAGGCGACTCGAGTGGTCGCGAGGTGAGCTGAAGTTCATTAACCTAACTCTACTTTTCTAATGAAATCTAATGGCTGAATGGTTTTATGCGATACAAGACCACAGAAAACATTTGGTCTTGTTGATGAATTAACTTGGTAGTGCCTTATGGAAAGTTTATGTCTCTCCTGGAACAATTGTAGGGTACAAACATTTTGTGTGCCATGTAAAGTATTAAAGGATTACGCTTTCCAATAAGAAGCAGTGTTCTTTTTCATTTGTTTTAATTGCATGAACAATAAGCCACAAACTTTTGAGCATCTGTAAAGTTTACATATTTAAGTGCATTTTATGCACTTGGTGTATTGCACTTACAAATAATGGATAATAATATTTTATTTTGTAAATACATTGTATGGGAAGTTACAGAAGACCTTTGGAAATCCAATTGCTATAATTTAGAGGGCTTCAAGATTTGAAAAAATACAGGTATTCTGCTTAAGAGCTGCTTCCTGGCAAATGAAGAATCTTTTCTATTATAAGCTTTTACAGAATGACAGCCTTGACAGACATATTGGTTGTTTACATTTTTAAGGCTTTTGATTTTTTAAGTGCCTCTAAAATGTATCCTGATGAATTATTTCACCTAGACATGCATTAATTATGACCTTTCCAATATTGTTTAGGTTCTTTGACTCTTTTGCTAAATTAATAAATTAAAAAAGTTTAACTCTATGTGATATCAGGGTTTTACAATCTACATTCTAACTACTACGTTCATTTAGCCTTCCCTTTTCCAACATTTCAAATACACTATAAACACTTGAGCAAAAATAATGTATACATGCAGGATAGTTGTAATGGCTAAAGACTACCATTATGATCTCTGATGTGCAAGATTTCTACATTAGGATACAATTTACAAGTAAATTAGAATCATTTCATGCCAGTAATTTCAACTGAAATTCATTTCTGGTTTTAATTGTATAATACAAACAGGTTTAGGTATTGTACAAAACAAATTAAAGAAAATAAGAAATGTTCTCAATTGCTTTAAGATTCAGATCAATGTATTTTCCTTTCTCTTTCAACCAGTAGGCATTACATGTGCAAACCTGGTCAATTTAGAGATTCTGGTGGTTTCTTAATGATTCAATTAAGGCATACTGAGTGTGATACTAGAAACTGGATGCAATCGGACAATGTGTGGGTTTAGAAGAAGCTGGGTCAGGTTATGGTCATGGTCAGTCACTGACTGCATACCTGAAGACCTTGTGAGATTGGAGACAGAATTCCTTAACAGTGGAATTTGTTTTTATACCTTACTCTACATGCTGTGGCAATGTATTTATTGTTTATATACAAATAGTATTTTTTAGGATATTATATTATTCATACTGTTTGGGTATTGGGGTATCTTTGTATTGCCATGGAGTATTTATGTGTTTTTACTCATTTATAAATGATTTTATATTTGTTTCAGAGTGTCGCACTTTTCTATTATTAAAGAATTGCATTTTATTTCATCATTCTTGGGCGAAATTTATTAAAATCGGTAATTACCGATATCAAAGTTTTTACAGATATTGCGATATCGATACTACCGATATCGCTAAAGCGATTTTGGCCACGCCATTGATTTCAATGGCAGAACGGCCAAAATATTGCTATCGTGATATCGATATCATTAAAAATACCACTATCATGATATTGATGCTATCGATATCGCAATAGCGGTAATTTACGATTTTAATGAATTTTGCCCTATTTCGTGTCTGTTTTAAATCTTCGTCAATTGCTGTATAAACAGTTCTATTATTTCAATAAAAGTTTACATAATATATTTTTAGAAGTGCTCCCCAAAAGTGAAACAAAGTGCAAATAAGAAATTATAATTTCAATCAATATTTCAAAAACATTAGACATACAGATGAAGAAGATGATAACTGATATAAATGCATATGGGGAATTTTCATTTGTTTTAGTGGGTAACCGTTGATTGGTTACTAGACTTGGGCAGTGTTTGTTCATACATTCTACTGATCTATCTTCTGTTTCATTAGTTAAATACAGTAGAATCATTGCATCTCCTTCCATGTACAATAGCAAACCTCCCTAAACTTCTCTTTCAAAAGAGATACAAAAAAAGTATACCACAGAGATCTGTCCTAAATATCTGCAGAATCAATTCAGGCTGCAGGTATTGTTTTATTCCTATTGGGTTTAGGTTAGTTCTGAGGCAAGCATTATTTATACTATACCGTGTTTAAAGTTAAATGTTGGGATGTATTATGTAAGAGTCCCAGCATCTTGTTTTAAAGCCTTGCCCCTTAAGAGATTAAAGGAACAGTCCAGTTTCCAACAGCCATTTGACATATATTGTCACTGTTGAATTAATTATTTATAGATTATATGTTGCATATAAATTTTCATTGTTTTTATATTAATAGTCATTTTCTTAAAGAAGCTCCTCCACTGCTATGCACTTCATTCTCAGCTGTTCCCATATGAATATCATGCCGCTGACTTAAAGGAACAGTTCATTTTGCAGAAGCAACTGCTCAATAAAGATAAATGTAACAAATGTAGATGTAAATGTAGATTAAAATTAATTTAAATGTTTCCATATAGTATTAGCAGAATAAAAAATAATGTAGAAGTAATTTGTTTGTTTTTTTACCAGATACTAATTATTTTCTGTCAGCATCTCCGTGGAGGGGATTGTCTTCTGTCAATCCTTTAGCCAATTAGAAGATGTAACTGTGGAACATGCAGGCTGAAGCACAGGATCCATCTCTCTTAAATGTTTTACCACTGCAATTTTGAGAAAGATTGAGAGGGTAATTCTCTAAAGTTTAAATTCGACTGTTGAATTTTCAAACAGCGGATTCCCATAGCAAATCCATGACTGCAACAATTGTCCCATTATAAATTCCCAACTGCGACAAATTTAAAATGATGCCTGTGACAATATTTCCATAGTAAAGTTGCAACTGCGACCATATTCTCATTATAAACATGTAACTGCAACTGTCTTTAGCTGGCGAATTCACATCTTTATGTGACAATTTGGACTTTAGAGAATAACCCCCATGTGCATTTTGTGATGCCATTAATCAACAACTAACAGCTTTATATTAGCTGGCATTAATATATGCTCTAATAGAATTATTTCCATAGGGCAGTGATTTTCAACCGGGGTTCCGCAAGGACAACCCAGGGGTTCCGCGACACACTGGTTGATCAGCATCATTACCCTGCTCATCAGAGAGATTGCATCGATCTCTCTCTGATGAGCCAGGTAATGATGCCGATAGCTAATGATTCAGTCTCTGTCCCTGCTAACAGTGATCACTGTTAGCAGGGATAGAGACCGCATCATTACCCGGCTCATCAGAGAGAGATCGCAAGGATTTCTAGGGTTTCCGGGTTTCTAGGGGTTCCGCCAGAAATTTTATTACATCAAAGGGTTCCTCTGAAGAAAAAAGGTTGAAAAACACTGCCATAGGGACTTAACTGTTAGCAAGTGAATGCAACACAACTAAAAGTTTCTGATTGGTTAATCAGAATTCTCAAATTGTTCAGTCAAATTCTTGATTTTAGATTCCAAACAGAGAAAGAGAGAGTGAGAGAGAGACTGTTGTTGCAAACTGACAAGTTACTTCTTTCTTATTGGGTTCCAAAATAGCAATAACCAGGATATTGGTGAATGTGAGTATAACGGACCTGGAGAAACCTTATCTGAGAATAACACACACGGAGTCTGTTACGTCTGATAAGCTTCCTAATTTTATTGGTTACAGGTCTGCGTTTATATACCCAAAAAACATCATTTCTCATCAGTTAACACCTATCCACCTTTTCTGGTCTATTGACACCCACCACTTGCCACATGACCTTTTGGTTGGTTCAAAGTTAGTTGCTATGTGAATTATTGGTTAAAAAGCTATTATATGTTAATATTGTGGTTGCATACATGACAGACTTGACCAAGCTCCTACTTGGCAAAGATTCCTAAGATGTTCCAACATGTCTATGAGCTTAACGGAACATGTTACAAAATAACCTCTGGTCAGTTACTTGCAACATGTGCTTCTGATAAATGTATTACAGCAAGATTATATGAAATTATCCTTGCAAGTTATAAAGAAGAAATAAAAGAGTTATAAAAGTCCATATGGATGTAAAGCTGATATAATGTCTGTACAGGGGCAGTCCTGGCCCTATTGGTGCCCGGGGCCAAACCCCCCCACGCCACCCTCCACCGAGCGCCCCCCCTACCCTGCGCTGCCTCCCCCCTTGCCCAGCCCCCTCCACTCACCTCCAACAGCTTTCCAGAGACACACCTCCTCTGATGAGGTAAGCTAAATGCGACGGCCCTCCTTAGATGTTCGGATGTTGCCGGCAGCTGCCGAATACAGCCAACAAGACCCGAAGCAGTAAGGAGCACTGTCGCATTCAACTTACCTCAGAGGAGGTGCGTCGCTGGAACGCTGTTTGAGGTGAGTGGAGGGCACGCGGCAAGGGGGGGCAGGAGGTCAAGTTTAGAGATGGGCGATGTGGGCGACAGTGCCCCTCAGATAGATTGCACCCTGGGCTGTCTCCCACATCGCCCATAGGTAGAACCGGCCCTGTGTCTATATATTTTATTGAGTAAATATAATGTCCATAAGTATGTCCATCACAGACCCAAATCTATCATTGAATAAAATTGTTTAAATGTTAAATATTTTTCAGCTTCCAGAATAAGTAGAAAGCTGTGTTGTTGGTTGCTTGACTATACTTTGTAGAGTATAGAATAGTAATTGTACTCAGTTTTTCAAGAAAATAATTTACTAATATTTACCAGAATAATACATTTAAAATAAAAAAATATATATTTCTTGTAGTATTTGACAATAAGTAAATTTAATAAAGTTCAGAGGGACAATGCTGTTAAGGCAGAAACAGCATCAACAAAACAGCATCCAATTAGTGGTGGAAGAAAAGACATCTGGGAAAGAAACCAAGAAGCAGCTATTACCTACCAATAACAGATCAATAAACAAGTTGCTATCTTCAGCTTTAACTGTACTTGAGGGATTCATAGATGAAGTAGAAACCATAGTAGCAGAAACCATAATTTTCTTACACTCATTATTAATTTGCATTGGATAAAATGTTTTATTGCATTGGCAGTGAATACAGATTTCTCTCAGTTGTGCTTGAATTTTATATGTACACTGAATTCTGTATGTAGACTGTTCTCTAATGTTTCATTTTAAAATTTGCATTTATATTTTAAATGGTTGAAAACCTATGAGAAATAAAGCTTATAATGTAATTGTGAAGAGATTTTTTTTATTTTTTTGATTCTTTCTTTGTCACAGTGACATTTTCAATGGAATATATCAACAGGGATGATCTTTTTCCAGTAACCAATAGCAACCAATCACCGGGACTATATTTATGATGCTGCCCAAGACACCACATTGTAGAGGAGTGGGGGAGGGGAATCACTGCTCCTCCCTCTCTTCCAAGTAGAGCACTGAAAAGCAACTGCTTGTCTGCTAGCATCCAGAATTAGATGCTGTCAGAACAAACCATCAGCGGTGTGTCACTGCCGCAAAAGTGAAACTCCCCCAAAAGATGCCACCTAGAGCACCGACCCATGGGTGCCTATGAAGAAAACCGGTCCCACTAATCAGACGTTAGCATTTGTCATGACCCAACACAGAGTGCAGGACCTATTTACCTCAGGGTGTTGTTTTATCACAGTGGCCCCCTGATGGCTCCGGCAAACGTGGGTCAGGAACAATACAAAAAATAAAAACTGAAAAATGGAAAAATAAATTAATAAAAACCAGGTGCACCTCTAAATGGAAATTTGCTTTTTAGATGTTATTCGTTACTTCCCCTTTAAATGTAGAGAGTAACGACTCCAGGAAACAATGTGCAACAAATCTTTAACTTTGCTCCAACATGAGCAGGATCAAACAATAAAACCTTTTTAACAATCCATGGGTGTAAACAGTCCTTTCATTAATAGGTACAAATCAAATCATAAGTCCTTAGCAGGTGAACGTCCATCAAATCTGTATTCCACAATGGGGTCTCAGGCCAGAGACCTGACACCTCTGAGAGTTGTCCTCTGTTACTGTTTACATATTGATTTTTCCTTTTTAAACTCACTTTTTACTTCCTGTGCAAAACACATGACCCCCTTGGGTCCCTCAAATCTCATTTTAATAACATACACAACATTCTAATACAATATACTTATTCCCAACATGCACTTCATCCTAAGGCCAGTAGATGCCACTATGCTCTAAGGATTTCTTCATCCCCACATAAAAATGTGTACTTCTTTGGGCTATTCCCATAAAATTTAAGAGTTGGTTTTTCCATCAAGGGTAGAGATTTTACCACTCAGGGTAGGTGTTACAGACTGATATTTACCAGGACCTAGAACCCTTAAGTAGTGGCCACTCCTGGTCACTACAAATTCACTGGTATAGGAGAACTAAAATTGTAAATAGCAACTAGGTGAATAGACCTCCAAAATGTTGATGAATTTTCGTGTTTATTCATCTAGGTGAAGAATTTCATCAAACAGACTCACTAACCAATAACAATTCTTACATTTTCTCCTTGTCTAAAACATGTTCTGACCAAATAAGCTATGTATTATATCTCTAGCTGGTTTTTGAGGAGGCTTGGTGAGGAGTTGCCATTTTATTGTATAATTTCAAATGTTTAACACCTACTGCTATTAAAGTACTGGACTATGGGATGGTGGTGAAGAATTCTGAGAGATAAAGTGCCGCTTGCAAATGCTTATCTGATCTTCTAGACAAAATTATTTGTCTTCTGCAAGTAGTTAACTCAGATTGCAGTATATAATTTGTTTTCCCTAATATACCAATGCATTAAAAACTATACTCACAGTATACAGTACCTACAATTTACTCAGTTAATGCAAATATAGGATTTTAGGAAGGGGAAGACAAATGACACACTCCCCCAATCAGAGACAAAGATATAAGCATCAGGGAAGTCATTTTTATACAGATTAGACAAAGGACAGTTACAGTAAATGGTTTTATCAGAATCCTCATCATTAAAGTACCACACAATGTCTTTGTGCATTCAGCTATAGGCATTAGGTCTGGCCAGCAAATCTCTTATTAAACAGGATTTGGTTTTGAGTACCAGTAGACTACATAGATGCACAAAAAGATGCATTTAACCTCCAGTTCCTTGAGAACTATAACTTAGCTACACCCCATTCTGATCCAAACATGCCTGCCCACTTAATCAAGGATCTACTACTGTAATCAGGGATATGGTTTAGTACCAAGTCTAAACTTATTTCTGTGCACAGAAGGATCTTCCCGTTACAGTACAAGGTTAATGACGTAGGAAGTTAGAATGGGGAAGTAAGAAAGCCTGTGACCACCTCTTCATCCCCTTTGATCACCTATGTGTTTTGCCAGCAATTCTTGCAACTCTCACCAATGTGCTTTTAGACTTTTTACTACAATAGAAGCTAGAGACCAGCACCCACCATGATGGCAGGCAAGAGGCAGGGAAAATGAAAAAAAGACAGGCAGAATGGGTTAGTAGCTGAAGAGGGTAGAAATAACCAGGCAAAGGTCACTAAGATCAGAATTCAGACAGTACTTTACTTAGTGGGGCCCTCATTCACCATAGTGCAAAGTGAGCTGCGAAGCGTTCGGCTCACTTTGCAAATGGTGTTATGCGCATGCTGATGTCCTGTGCGCAGACATCAGCATGCGCATTAAAGGGATTCCCCTCCCGGCGAGGAGACTCGAGTGCTCTCACCGGGAGGGGAATCCCTTTAATGTGCATACTGATGTCTGCGCACAGGACATCAACATGCGCATAACACCATTTGCAAAGTGAGCCGAACGCTTCGCAGCTCACTTCACACTATGGTGAATGAGGGCCCCACTAAGTAAAGTACAAACTGGAAGAGCAGTGGCCCCTGGCAAAATTAGAAGATGTAGCAAGAAAGTAAAATAGTTTTAAAAAATTTTGCAAAAAATTGCAAACTGTCTTAGAATGATGCTGTCTGCAACAAAGTAAAAATTCAGTTGAAGATAAACAATCCCTTTAACCATGTCTGCCATGCCTGTGTATATTTGGGATAGAATTATGAAATTGTTTCCTTGCATAATGCCAATACCTTCATTTTCATACTGCAAATCTACTTTCTGATCAATAGTAATACAGTTTTGTGGTCATTGTGTCCTATGGGTTAATTTGTTATTCCTTTCCCTGTATTTGCTTTATTCGCCAGAGACATAAGCAATGATAGTGTATCTGAGTACAGTAAAGTTAACCCATTGCTTGGAATCTAAGCCAATGAATCTGCATCTATCTGCTGTTGGAGAGAGTCAATGCTTCTAGTAATGTTCACAGTATCACAGCACCCATCATGGCAAGTAATGGAACCAGTGACACCAGTTCTTAATAAAGGGCCAATGAAATATTAATTTTTTTACTGTTGTCTTGTGGGAGATACAGAACAAGACATCCACACCTACTGATTAGAATACTAAGAAGCCCCTAATGCCCATATCTTAAAGGGCCAGCTTGCCCACATCCACTTTAAAGGTGCCATATTGCAGCCTGCTGTGTAAAGCATTCCAGCCCCCCCTGTGCTGGTCTTTAAGGCCCCCAGAGAACACCTTCATAGCCAGGAACTACCCTTTAGTTGCCATCATTACAGACAGATATGGTACCCATCTTACAGGTACAGGACCATCCTAGTTCAATCCCAGGGAATAGATTATTACACACAAATAAGGGATAATAATTATCTCTGTGTATATGCGCTAAAGATGTAATATGTGCCAGGAGTTCTTTAAATACAGAGCAAGATCCAGCAGGCAGCAGGAGTTCTTTAATTTTCCCTGAGCACACCAGGTTAATTAATAAAAATACATAATCAAATAAAAAGGCATTAAAACCAAGAGTGAAATATGTTATTCCCATTTTCAATCAACCAACCCACCCTTGCTATGGTAAAAGGGTATGCAAAGCTAATTGACCTAAATGCTTTTATGTACATCATTATTTGATACTGTACCTGGCTTCATAGTTATCCTTGGAATTAACTGCTTCTGACTTTTCACCAATGGAAAGGAAAGGTGTAACTGATTTGATGTAAAAAAGTCTAATATGGTCTAAGTCTGAAAACCTTTGACCTCTACATTTGACTTATATAGTTGATATAAAACATCCCCATGTTCTGCTTTTGAAGCCCCCAAGAGAATACTTCCATAGATAACAACTACAAGTCACAGACTGTTGTAGTACCTCATGCTAAAGACACAGTGCACCTGCAAGTGATAATCAGTTTTCAGCTAGTGACTGCGAGTACTGACATACTGTAGGGGAAGCACTATGCCATATTTCCCTCTTCAAAATTCTACTGTGCCTCCATCTTTATACATTTCAATCACTAGTAGCATTTTTGTACTACAAATTATGGCTAATAATGTATGTTAAATTTGTTTTTTCACTAAAGCCTCTGTTGCCCTTTTATGTATTGCACCACACTACAGTATATAATCACTATCAGACCTCCATACTTCTGTGACCCAGGTATAACCCATGCTTAACTGGTAACCAGAGCACTAGGAAGGCAAGAGCAGCCTCCAATAACAATAGCTTTACAACTGAACAAATGCCTAAGGATTTTTCGTTTACAATAAAATATTCATTTTTATTTCACATACCTTCACAGAGGTATGTCTGTAGAATAAAAACCATAACTGCCATAGCGCCTGTGATGATACCAACTTTAAAGTAATCATAAAATGGGAGAGCCAACACTTTGGGCCTCTGGGACTAGGCAAGGCCTATGCTGCTGGGGGTTTGCTATCCTGCTGGTCACTCCATCCCTTTCCTAGCCTCAGCACTCCTTTCTTTAATACTGCTACAGCTGTCTGCTTCCTCTATGTTATCTCTTTCTGTGAGCACATCGGTTCATGGGACGTGACATCAGCAGAAGGAAGTGCTGGGTAGATGACTCCAGCAGCGCTAACAGTGCAACACCAGTATTATAGTATTAGTATTATGATATGGAGTGTTGGGGATGGGAAAGCACTGGAGAGGAGCAGCACAGTATGGGAACAGGGTGGTTATGGGTCAGCACATATAGCATAAGGGTACGCACAGTATAGGGAAAAGGAATATTGGGTAACACAGTTGGGGGCTAGCACAGTATGGGGAATAGAAGGATTTGGGCAGCACAGTGTAGTCTAAAGTAGCTGCCATCTGGTGAAGGCAGAGAATGATGTCACAGCAGAGACACACAGTGAGCACTACATGGTGCCACTGTAGATCCATATCAACTATGACACAGAGAGCTGCTCCTCCCCCTGTTCTTCACAGGCACAGTTTCTCTGGTGGATCCCAGGGGCCCTGGTCAGACAATGGGGAATGCTACATAATGTTAGAATATATATTATTAGACTAGGTCAAAAGTAAAATAAAAATAACAGTCCAGTTTATTAATTTCCACTGGTGAAAATAATAAAAAGGAATCACATAGCTTTTCCACAGCTAAACTTAAATGGGATTTTCTTCATATTATACAGCTTATAGAGTGTAATCAATAAATATGCTCTCTTCATCAGAATACCGCACATCACAATAAACAGGCTTATTTAAAACAAAACAGTTCAGTCACATGGAAGTATAAGTGGAGGGATGTCACCCATACTGCAGCTTTTCAGCTCACCAGACCTTCTTCCTGCTTGTCAGCAACTTCATTCCCCTCCAGGCCTCTGCTTCCTTTTCTTCCTAATAAAGCCCAGCTGAACATGTTTTCAGCCAGAGGGAAAACCCCGGGATGGAGTACAGGAGTGACCTTCCCTCCCAAGCTCTTCAGCCACTCCTAAATCTCGGTCCCAAAATCCATTTAAAAAAACAGCCTAGGCAGTTTAATACTGCTAAGCAAGAATTAACCAGGATTTATCCTACTGCCATAATAAACCTTAGTGGCACATTTACCCCATCAATGACTCTTCCACTCACCTGTTTACAAAAATATATATAGAAAATATTCTAACCTTCTTTTTAAGTCTCCCCCAGTGTCAGACACAAATATGCACAAGCTGTTTTATATATATATATATATATATATATATATATATATATATAATACTATATTAAAGGAGTTGTTTAATATTTATTGTATACATTGTGCAATGTTAGCAATGTAATACCAGCCTATAAAACACGAAGATAAAACTCAGAATTCTACAATGAACAAGATACAGCAAAAAGCCCATTCATTATATAACTACAAAGTACAGGCAACATTCATGGAGTTTAAAGATCCCAAAATTAATATTTTTCAGGAGAGAAATAACATTTGTAAAGGATTTATTCCACTAAGAAATATCAACCTAAATTTATGTATCTTCTTTTTAGAAGACGTTGAAAGGATTTTCCTGCATTTCTATAGCACATAGCTGAACTAAAGTGTACCCTTCATTCCTGCATTCAGTAATGTCCCCAGTGGAAAGTGACCTTTAGGTTTCTTTGAAACTGTCCATCTTAAATGTTTTTTTGTTTGGACAAATGGATTGAAAGGCTTTATATTGTAAGATGACTGAAAGTCTCCTGGGGGTTTCTAGCCTGTGGATAATGCGCAGTACTAGTTATTTAAGGTAAAATGAATGCATGTCTAAGGTTCCCAATGACATATTCTTTTCAGTTACATTTTTTATTTTGGGGGGAATTTTTTTTTTTATGCAAAAGGTAAGAAAAATTGTCAAGATGTATCTGTATGTTTTCTAATGTGAAATTGTAATTTCTATAGAATGTCAGCTTCGAATGGCAAGAAAAGAATTCTAAAGATAAACATCCTTAAAGCATCCAGTGAACATTTCAGTGACTTATTATTCCTTCTTAATTCACTCTTAGATATTTACATTTGTTTACTTTGTGAATACATCCAGACTATTGTCAATATAAATTGTTTTATTTGTGCCTGAGAATAATGTTTAGTAAAGTACTATAGATTAATATTAAAAAAGCATTGAATTTTTTTTCTTGTGCTTGCATTGGGGGAAGTGTTTTACCAGTGTAGGGACACAGTTTTCTCTGTGTCAACAGCAAATTCACTGCTAATGTAAGGTTTGTCACTGACAAATGACATCACCAGAATGGTGGCCTTTATATTTCCCGCTATATTCTAGGGAGAATAGGAAGTGGACATTGTAGAGTCCCACCCAAAAATGATAGAGGAACAATCCCCATTGGGTAGTGCTAGCCATAACCAACCCGGTAAGAGCTAAGGTTTCCAGAATAATGCCTCTTTATAGTAATTAAATACAATCAATTTAGTAGTATGATATTTATCTATTTAGTTTTAAATACTTCCTGGACCACTTTCCAAATAGTATCAGACTGGAGTGTTTGGAGCCCACCAGGACACAAGAGATTGAGGACCCACTAAGCTAAATATCTTCTCTTTATTTCTCTCTTCAGTACCTATGATTTAACCATCGTACCTCTTTTTTAATGTATAAAGCTTTACCTTATTTATGCTACCCTCAAGAATTTGCCATGATGGTGCAATTTGAAGATCCAGGAGGGTTCGCTGAGGTCTGGGCTCACAGAGAATTTTCCCTGTATCCTGGTGGGTTACTCTAATACAGTTCATGAATATGTTATTATGTTATAATATTTAATAGGCTGAACTGGATGGACTTGTGTCTTTTTTCAGCCTTATAAACTATGTTATGTTACTATGTTACTATGTATTATGTAAAGCACCACAGAAAACAATGAAACTGGGTAAGGTTTGTTTAACAAAGCAGTCAAATTCATGAATTGAACTTCAAAGATAACATTTTTACAAGCCATACTTAAAAAATTATTAATAAACATTCTCTGGCAATCAGTTATCTTTCTGTCCACCCTTGCCCATATCAAGAAGTAAAAAACTTCCTTAGAAAGTAAAGAGCTTGATCTAAGAACCTCAGACTGTAAGTTAGAAGCTGTTGCCAGTCCCTCCTGGAGATATTCGGGGAGATATAGGCTACCAGTAACATTATACCTGTTTACTCTTTACCAGTACTGCACACTTGTCTCACTTTATGACAGAAATACTAGCTATTTTTATAACTGAAATTATTTATTAGAAGTCTCGGCCCTTTTTGTTTTCATTACTGCTGTCTGGGGAGACATTTGAAGTTTTTCACAATTATGTATTTGTAAGAGTCATGAACATAGTCTACACACCCCCATAAAAATAAATACTTAGTCATTTATGCTTTTTTTTCACTCCTAGCTTAGTAGCATGATTCTTGCCTCTTTTACCTGTGTAACATCATAGTTATGCTGCTGCATACAACAATCTACAGGGCCAGCATCAGAGTGGGTCACCAGGACACAGGGAATATTCCTGGTGGGCTCATGATTCAGTCCCTGGGAATGAGCAGTTGCACACAAATAGATTAATTTGTTATGTGACTATGGAACATTTTTATGAAAGTGCAAACTTTTGTGTAAATGTATAAACTCGCTACAATTCGACAATTCACCAACTTTATTCATTCATCAAAGACAAATTGATTTATGCAACGTTGCCAATCTTCACTTAATTTGACAGTGTACACTAGGGGCGAAATTTACTAAGGGCGGATTTAGTCCGCCCGATCGCAATTTTTACCGCACGTGCGGTATTGCAATCACACGATCGGAATTCTGAACGATTTGCGATTGCACGATCGGAATCGAGATCGATTTGCGATCGCATGATCGGAATTGGGATCGATTTGCGATCACAAGATCGAAAATCGATCGGAATACCGCACGTGCGAACAGAAATGAACTTCGAGCGATCATTTCGCCCTTAGTAAATTTCGCCCTAGGACTTAATTATGCATCACTTTGTATCTGTTCACCACATATGTTACAACTATTTGGGTCTTCACCATTTGTTGAAGGGACAAGTAGCCCAAGAATTATGGAGTAAATATTTGAATTTAAAACTGGGAAGCTTATGGCAGGGTTCCTGTTACTATTTTGAAGTAATTTTACTCAATAGTCTGCAAAAATGCGGGTACTAAATGCCAGCATGAGTTAGAAATTGTCTGCTAATGAAAGAGATATGGAAACAACTGTTAGAATGTATGCTACTGTACAGCCCCACGATCAACAGGTACCCTAATATTATTAATACACTTACAGGAGTCCTGAATGGACCTTGTAAGGGCCTGTTGAGATTAACTATTTATTGATAAATCGTGGGTTAATTATTCTAAAAGTTTTTTGCTGCTAGTGTGTCAATTAACACTGCAAGTTTGTTTGAAGCAAAAAAGATCTTTTATCGTTTGTGGTTGCTGTTGACCATTTTTAATATGACATAAAGTGGAATAAAGATTTTTTTATCTACCTATCCTGCGGTATAATTTGGATTTCCTGTGATGTTGATACCTATGGATTCTGGAGAAATTTGAAAGTTTCCTGGAGTTGTTTGATATGCCTTTAAACCACTGCCTTCTGGTAAGCACATAATACTACCAGAGATTTATCACTTGAAAGGTGTGGTTTGACCACAATTGTTTCATGCTTCTTACACTGGTGCATTTAAGGAGTGTACGTTGGGTCCTTTTCTAGTTATTTTTGATATTGGGTAAAGCACTAGATAGTGCGTTTTTCTGCGCTTCTTCTACAGATTTCTCATATGCTAATAACACTTTTTCTCTAGTTCCCTTTAGTGTTGGAGTGTGTTGAAGATCTTTACTGGGTCATCTTCTATCCTCCCTATACACCCTTTCTTTGGAAGATCTTTTTGGTCTCAGATATCACCTGTATCCAGATGATACCCAAATTTAACTATTCTCCTCTTGCACAAACACCTGAAAACCAATATACTGTATATCTCCTGCTGACATTTTTTATAATAAAATTGACAGTATAATTATTAATCCTGTTTGTTCTGCATGCTGTCTAGTTCACAACTCTCTCCTTCTCTAAACATATTACCACTTTCACATTTTCTTTTGTATAATGTTGTAAAAGACTATTTCTATTCCCATTCGATAAGTCTCTTATCTTACATTAATTACTTCAAAGCCTTAAAGACTAGCATCTGTCTCCTCTCCAAGCCATTCTAACTCTAATGCTAGAATTCTATCATTTCCTTCTTCTAGGAAACTGCTCCTTCACAAATGCAGTCTGTTTTATGGCTTTTCATTAAATAATAAATAGTTTACAAAGTTCTCCTCCTAACTTTTAAAGCCATTTACTCTGCCACAGCACTCCATCCCTTACTGTCTTTCCCTCTCACTGTGACATACCTATGGAATTATTTTCCTCTTTACTTCTAAAAAGACACACTCACAGTAATTTCACATTTTGACCCCATATAGCACAAACACTAATTTCATGTTTTGATTTGGTTTTACTTATTTTAAATGTATTTTTTAACAACCCACCCGGTACTGTAAACTTTTGGTTACATTTTTTAGCATGCATTACACAGGAGTACAGAAAAATATACTGTACATACAAATGGAATTCTCCAAATATGCTTTCTTACTCCCCTTCAACTACCGTCAATGTCATTACTCAAATAAAAACAATCTGACAGCACATTATTTGTTTATTGTGTATAAGCCTTGGAGTTCTTGATTTAAAAGTAAATGCAGATTTTATTTCTAGCATTTAAATTATGCTAATGCACCACAGATTTATATTTTAGGTAATGATATCACATCATTGATTACTGCATTTCCGAAACAGAACATAACTGAATGAGTTATATATTGCTTTTGTTGATTACCACAATTTAAATGTATTACCAAAGGCACACATCTTTATCATTGTCCACTTATGCATAATACTGCTCTGGAAATTGAATCTTTTCTTGTTTGCTCATAATTATGTAGCTGACTTGAATGTTTTTTTGGAACTTTGTTTTACCAAAAATATAATTAGAATGACGTTTTGCTGTTGTTACAAATATCATTCCTGGAAGCATCATTATTTGGATGAATTTCCTGAAGTTAATTCAGTCTGCCATATACCTTGTTGTTGACTTCTGTCCCACAAACCATGTATTAAGAATGTTATTTAAAAGAAAAAAAGGTAGTTATTTCTTGTATAAGCTGAAAACTGAATAAACATTCATTTCAACAATCACAAAAATATTTGGAAACAAATAAAATGGTTAGTGAGGCTGTAGTGACAGAAAACATTTCAGAAATAACACGTTAATCCTAAATTAAATGAACCAAAATGATGGATAAACTTACGTTCCAGGGATATTTCTCATATTTTGGGCAAAATTTATTAAACTCAGAAAAGCTGTTTCAGCTTTTCTGAGTTTAATCGGGAGAAGGCTTTGAAGTTTCTCGTGATAAGTATCGCGAGATTTGCCTCATGCGACACTTGCCATGAGAATTTTTTTTCTATTGAATATATTCATAGAAAGGGTAACCATACTGTATAGCTACCTTTCCATGGATATATTCAATAAAAAAAGTTTCTTACTGCAAGTATCGCATGAGGCAATTCTCACGATACTTGCCGCGAGAAACTTCAAAGCGTTATCCCGATTAAACTCGGAAAAGCCGAAATGGCTTTTCCGAGTTTAATAAATTTCGTAAAATTCACACGTCCCCTCTCATTCTGTAAGTCCAGTATTCTTTTTCATTATGGATGTGGAATAACTCATTTAGATAATCGCTATCCAAATCAATTACCAAATATTATCAAATACCCTAAATGCAGAACAAGCAGGTTTGTACCTTAAAGTAAACCATATAATAATACCAAAACAAACATCCTAAACAGATGGGGCTATTGTTATTCCAAAATGAAATGTAGGATATTGCAGACAGTATACTTTTAAAACATTTTCAAAGCTGCAGTACTAACTAATCTGCCAAAAACTAAACGAAACACTTATGAATTCACAGAACATGTAGGAAACAACTAACCTTGTAATAGAGCTATGAAATAAGTCTCCATCTGTTCAATACCAGATTACTAGTACATTGATGCTGAAAAGGAATTTCACTAAAGGTTAAAACTAGGCATCCATATTTGTCTAATCCCTACATAGCCAATTACCATTTGAATACTAATACCTAACACTTTTATCACACTTGATAAAAGTATTTAATGGCAACATACAATCACTTTCCTGGTCCTTTTCAAACTAATAACAGAGACCCTCATGATAGATATATACACTGTTTCAGTAAAAGAGAGAACAAAAGGCATATAACCTGAATCTTTATCTGCATGTTTTGTCAGTTAAACAATGTTTTCACTGGTGAATCAGCTTTATCCACCTTCACTTTAAAGTTTCAAATCATATAGTGGAATAACCTGATCACCTAAATTCCTCTTTATTGGCTGAATGTCGGTGTTCAAAATAAAGCTCCTACCATCTATACCGTGTATACACTACAACCCCCTACCACTACAACCACTAGCTGTCTATTAACACAAAAGAATGTCATAGGAAGAACAGAACTTATTATTGTTAGCAATGACAATCTTACTTCTACTAGACTGGACATATCAGTCTAATCGAAAGCTCTATTTATGTTTTATTATGTGAACAGACATATACAATCACCACTCTAAAATATATTCATTTTCAGCGACAAGAAAAGTTACCACTACTAGTAAAATGTTTTGAAAAGGAGTAGTTTAACTCACAGTTTTCATAATTTACCCCTGTAACTGATGTGAACTTCCATCCTGCCCAGACACAGCTCATTTAGAAAAATGAATGGAGCTCAATACATTAAAGTTTTGATGCATTAAACTGCACCTGTCACCTCAAAACTAATGCTAATTTAGGTTCTACTAATGAAATAATCGTTTTTGTAAATATAAATGTATTTTAAAAAATGTACTTTTAAACAGTGTTTCTCTCTGTCATCTTCCTAATCAGCCTGCCTTTTCTTTTCTGAGTTGGGTGGGCAGGGCTAAATGATGATTGACATTATATCTCCTCCAGTCAGTTCCCTTAAATTATGACCTAGCAGGCTTCTGATTGGAGAAGCTAGAGAGACAGAATCCCCTTCCCCTTCTCCTTATCTGAAATGCCTGTTTCTAACCCTAAGCATGCCCAGATAAGAGATGTCCAACTGCCTGTGTGGTCAGCTGTGGAGAGAGAAGTCAGGTAGAGGAGGGGGCATGGCTAAAGCTTACAGTTCCCATACATGGAACTCATTCACAGAGACAAAGCAGTTGCAGGGAGATATTGATCGCTACTGAGTTAAGAGATGAGTCAGGAGATTCTTAATCGTTATTTTGCCTGACAATAGGTAAATGGGGCCTTCTTTATAGACAGGTTTTACATACTCTTTAGTAATAACCTGCATATGAAAATGATGATCATATATGATAAGCATTTAATCTATATACAAATGCTATCATGCTCTGTTTAATATTGTCTTTTCTCTCTTTTGCTGCAAATAACTCTGTTTTAACATATGCAAAAACAAGACCTTGCAGTTTAATTTGCTAAACATTCAGGGACCTTCTGAGCATTAAGTCAAACCCTCAATTTCCTACCATTCATAACTGTTACTTGGATTACTCACCCCTGCCTAACTTCCTTAAACAGAAAGATGAAGGTACAGTATTCTTAGAGGGTCCATTTCTGACAATATTTCTCTTTAATCCTTTAACCCCCATCTCCTTGTCGTACAAGAAAGGGAGTCTAAATTTGTAAATAGTGAGGCCTCTCTACCACAACTAAATCATTTTACTCAAACTGAACATGGGGTGAGGGAAAGCAGAGGATAAACGCTGGAGTGTTGCAGTCCACTTTGATCTGTAACCTGAGCTCTGGCATTCAGCAATATGTTGCCTTGACTTGATGTTGTAACTTGATTTGTGTCATTTAGATACTTTTTTGCTATTGTCTTGGCCATTTTAAATTGAATGTTTTGTTTAGCATGTTTGTTCCTGACATCTTGGATTTGTAACAGGGCACTAAGTAAAGGACCACAAATCCAACTTCATAAGTAAGATTGTCAGCCTCAAACCAACTAAATTTATATGAATGCCAAACAATATAGAACCATTTTCTATAATTCTATGAACAGACTTCACAAATTCTGTTGAGTATTTCTGTATTCTTTATTTATAATACTGTGGATGCGAGGCAAAATATATTTTGCTGGCATTTTATAACCTTCATGAAAAACTCTGAACATTGTTTGTATCATTCTTTGGTGAATCTGCTAATTAAGTATCTAATCCTGCAGCAGTCTATGTAACTGGTGAAGCTCATATACTGCTTCTTTGGTGTCATATATAAAATGTAATTCTCAAACTGAAAGAGAAAATTCTTTGCTGTTTTGTCCAAAAAGAGTGTGAATCTACCATTGCATTAAATGTCTACAGTAAACTATTTTCCATATTGAAGAGAAAAAAGCCTCCCTAATGGTAAATTACTTTAAAAAGTGAGTAATTTTCTGAATTATTGCCTTTATCAGCTGCCCAAATTCAGCTGCTTAGTGACTAAAATGGAAAACAGTTTTTTCTTTAAATGTAATATGTTGAATGTAATTGAATGTATAGAAACTGTTTGGGTGTAAAGGAACATGGTAGAAGCAGAACAATAATTGAAATCTTTTGTACTCTGTTTACCACACATAAAGATATTTCCTCCAGACCTACACTTTGTTTCTGGTCAGTACATTTCTACAAAATACAAAATACTGTATTTTCAGGGCAATTTTTGCATCTAACAATAAACAATGTCATAAATATATGTTTAGGACATTATTTGAAAGCTATTTGTTCTCCATTTTTTCTCATATGGTAAACACATGCTACATTTTCATCCCACAACAGCAAATTCAATTCATATTCATCATTTTGTATATCTGGGATCCGAATGAATTCTGAGAAGCCAACAAATTTTCATAAATGCAATTCCCCCTAAACTAAGGGTGTTTGCCGAATCCCTTTGTTTTAGTTTTGGTTCAGATTCAGATTCATCACTGTGTTCTGATTTTGGATTTTTTTGACTGAGGTTTTGGATTCAGATTTTTTTTAAAAAAGAGAAGCCCCCCAAAAAGTATCATGTTTTATGTATTTTTTTTTTGTCCTTATATGAACAATGAACACTCTGATTTCATATGGAAATTACAAAAGCCTTCATTAAAGTTTCAAAGTTAGCTTACATTCTCTGTCATCTTCTCTTCTAATTTATGAAGTAATACTAGAAAGCACCATGTCATTGGCAAAGTTCTAGATCCTCTGTCTTTTTTGTTCTGCTGCCACTGTAAATTAGTGGAAACTGCAGAGCCTACCTGACAGGGAACTGCTCATAGACTTGTATTGAATATAAGAATTTGTTTTTTGTGGCAACTAGCAACAGGTGTTGTGATGGCAGATCAAGAATCCTTGGACCAGAAGGGATCAAGAAAAAAGAAGATGGCCTTGTATTGGACTATGTTGTATCTGAAAGAGGAGCAAAAGCTTAGCAGACAACATGGGCTCATACAGAATTGCTTTATGGTTCAGAAGAAAATACATCAAAAATGATAAGGACACATGTAAGCCTAGTTGTATGCTGTATTGTTGTACTATTGGGGATAAGGGGGAAAGTTTGCTCTTATTTTTAACACATTCTTGACTGGTTTTACTGTGTTTTGGGAAATTTGAAACTGGGGTTCAAAAATTTCAGTGTGGTTCTAAAGGTCTAGTGAGACTCATAAAAATTCCATGCAAAAAATCTGATATATATATACTGTATATTGGGAATTGTGTTTTTATTGGTTTGTATTTTTTAGGTAATCCTAGGAAATCTGAATCTTCTTCACATCCACAGTGTCTAATTTCATCAGTATTCGGTGCTGGACACACAGTGGTGTAATTGATATCAGTGAAAAAAATAAATAGATAATCAATAAACACTGTGCTGTAAGGTGCTGTGGATTGACACAATTATATTAAAAGACGTACACTGAAGTGCAATTAATCGTATCAATAGTTGTGCTGAAAAACAGCCGGGGTGGTTTTAATAAAACCTAACCCCCCTTTGTGGAAACACTCACCAGATAAAACTGGGTTTGAGGCACAAAAATCGCACAAAGGAGTTTGCAGAGATGAAGTCGATTTCTTGTGTATGAGTCCTTTTAAGCATGGAGTAAGATATACTAAACATTCAGTATCTAGTAGGTGAAGGTATCTTGACACATGGTAAGTGATCCAAGTAAAATTCCTTAAAGCTGCTCAGCTTCTTAATGAGTGAAGGAAGTAATGAGTATGAGCAGCCACAGTCTGTGCTGGGAAATGCCAACGATGATTTTATGTAGATTCAGAATCAGAAACTGATTTTATTTTCAGATAAGAATTCCCCCCATCCTCAAAACAAACTGAAATAATATATTTTCAGTAGAGGAAATTCTATCACAGAGAAGCAGTATCCAAATGTCCCAGATACAGTAGCTAAATATGATTGGATATAGGACAGGGTTTAAAACAAATAGATGTAACTGAGGGGTTCTCAATATTTGGATTAAGACCCCTGGGCTTCTAGTAAACCACTAGTTATAGGACAATGTCCATATTTATCAAAATAATCATCTGAAAGTAGAGTCATTGTTAAAAGAGCAATTCTTTGTTTGATCAAACACATTTTCTTGAGAAGTACAACAATGAATTATTAAAGACAATATTTTACTCTACAAATGCATGTAGAAAAATAATATTTTAGCCTTTATTAATATGCATGCACATTTTTTCTGGTTTAGGACATAATGAAGTATGGGATATTCCCAGAAAGCTACTTCTATAACCCATTTCTCATTAGGGTAAAACCTAGCTTAGACATTTATGTCAAAGGCAGTCTTCAGAGACTTCTAAAATGACAGCAGAGTCCAGTCAGGTGATTATCTAACAGGGCATTAAATAAATCATTAAAATGTACATTAATCAGCAGGTGTATTCTATAAGCCCCTTTGTATTTACCATTTCCAATATATTTACTTTTTTACTTTTCAGAACATCAACCAACACGTCTTCAATATTTCCTTTGCTGAGCGCATGCACAAAAATGATATGTGATGGATAATATATCCATTATTCCATTAGAAAAAATGACATAAAGAAATGAAACAAATAAATTAACAATGTGATGGATGACCGCATCACAAGAAAAGAAATTTATGAAAATTTGCTGGAAACTATTGATAAAATTCCAGATGGCATTAAATCTGAAAGTGTAATCATAATAACATATTGGATATAAATGCCTTCCTTTCCCAAAAATCTATTGCCATGAAACACTTCCTTATTTTTCAAAAAGTAGTCACTCTACTTTCTGAAGTTTTATAAAATTCAATAGTTACATCTACTGTAATGTTTTTAGAGGAAGACTCTGAGCAACAAATTCTATATATACATATGTTAGTAGAGAGTGGGGAATGTGATTATGTTTCAGTTAATCTAATGTGCATTGAATGTGACTCTTACAATTATGGTACAAACGATGCAGAACTCCGGCACTCCCATAAGATAAAAACGTGTGTTTTATTAGCTCATATTAAAATCCAAATATCAAAAAAATAAACAGACAAGTCTAAAAACAAGTCTAAAAACAAAAGGCACCCTCTTACAATTATGGTAACAAATCCTTCTTTTGATATTTTTCTGAATAAAAGGGAATTAAAACAAAATTAATATTTACACAACTTCCAGATTTCGCAATTGCTTTATTCTTGATGTCAAAGACTTTTACAAGGTTGTTAATGTATTTTCAGTGGCTTCCCTAAGCAAATGTAATCACTGTTATAACATTTTCTATGTTTGGCTTCTTTTAAAGGCTGATTGTATGTCAGTCATCTATTCTTTTTATCCTTGGCTCATTCACTTTCTGTCAGACACACCTGCCAACTAGCTCTGGGTCAACAATGTGATAATGACTCAGGCCAATCTCTTCTTTATACCTTTCAGTATTATGCTACTGATTCTAGCACAGCTCCTTGTGAGAACAGGAAAACTGGTCTGGCCTTTGTAAATCCTGTGACCTGAAGTTTCATGGCAAGAATATCCCAAGGGGCTGGAGAGATCATTGATGCTTAATTTGCTTGCATTATTTATTTATTTATTTCCTTTATAACTGATATTATTTGAGTATACACAACCATATCTTCCCCAGATCAAAAGCATTTGAGATTTGTTTAATTCACATTATATCATGATGTCTCAGATAAAACTATATACAGTAATCTAATATCAGTCACTGCTTACTGATAGTATTTACATTCCTCAGCTCTCAAAACAGGAAATATGCAATATTACATATTTAAGCTGGAAAAAGGTCATTGAGCTCATGGATATCTTTCAACCTGCTGCACTGTAATAACTGAGAGATCACATCCCTAACCATTTCTCCCCTTCCCCTAAATGCAAGAAACCAATAAACTAAACACCTAAGTCTTAAAGACTATATAATCTATTTTCTGTAAGGGTTGATGTACAGTACATCCTGACTGCATGTACCTTAATGATAGATAGATAGATAGATAGATAGATAGATAGATAGATAGATAGATAGATAGATACAAATAGATAGATAGATAGATAGATAGATAGATAGATAGATAGATAGATAGATAGATAGATACAGATAGATAGATAGATACAGATAGATAGATAGATAGATAGATACAGATAGATAGATACAGATAGATAGATAGATAGATAGATAGATAGATAGATAGATAGATACAGATAGATAGATAGATAGATAGATAGATAGATAGATAGATAGGATAGATAGATAGATACAGATAGATAGATAGATAGATAGATAGATAGATAGATAGATAGATAGATAGATAGGATAGAGTGGTCTTGTTAGTCCACAGATGCAACAAAATGAGTAATGTAATACTTGGTGATACTTTTTTATTGGAGGCAGTAGAGTGTAGCACTGTGTTAGCCATAGATATAAGCAGAGACAAGAGAGTATAGCTGACACCTTTTATTGGCAAACTGAATAGATGGTAAATGTAAGCTTTCCACACTACTTAGGTCTCTTCTTCAGGAATGGCTGAGTATTGCTTGTAACCTGATAAAGCAGTAGTTCTCAACCTGTGGGTCATGAGGCCATCCCACAGGGGTCGAGAACCACTGCGGCACCCGGAAGCGCCTGCAGGAACCCTTCTTATTAGGGTTCCTGTGGGTGACGTCAGCCAAAACCGTCACCATGTGACGCGCGTACGTGATGACGTTTCAGCCAAACGTCACCACATGACGTGCATATGTGATGATGTTCGGCCAAAACGTCATCACGCGCGGCGTGGTGACGTCAGCACCGTGGGTCGCCTCCCCCAGAAGGTTGAGAACCGCTGTGATAAAGAGTGGACAGACCTCTTGAAAGATCATCTAACTAAACTGACTGTTAGTCCAATAAAAAAAGTATCACCGAATATCATAATACTCATAAATTTTTGCAACTGTGGACTAACACAACCACTCTATACTATATATATATATATATATATATATATATATACATACATATATATATAAAAGTTAGGATAGAGTGGTTGTGTTAGTCCACAGATGCAAATGGTCAACAAAAAACTGGTTCCTGCATTCTGGTGAGATTTCATATCTCAGAAATTGAATATGAGGGCACTGAGGTTCACACATCTTGAGCTTTGCATATAAACAATGCAAAGATCCTAGTTATCCTACTACTGCAGATTTTTCAGCTTCTAAAGAAACTAAAATAATGTTAAGATAGACAACAAATTAATTAAATCATATAAAATCTATGGACTAAAAGACAAAATGACCTAAGGACAAGGTGACAAAGAAATAGATGCATTATTCCCTTATGTATAGTTAGGGATATGGTAAGGATGACATCACTTCACTGCGGAAATTTACATCAATTTGCATGACTTTGCATCCTACTTCTATTCATAACTAGCAAAAAATCTCTTTAGTACAGCGCTAAAGATAAACCAATAACAAAGTCTTTGAAATATTAATCAAACGATAAAAAAACAATGTGTGTGCTGCTTCTTCTAAAATGGGAGGGGTCCTTCTTCAAAAAACACC
>WMED01001495.1:0-27402 GCA_019650415.1 Pipa parva
TCATTGAACTGAAACAAGATCGTGGTTTAAAGTTAAAGTTTGCTGATCTTCCTTTGGACATTTTTTGGTTATCTGTTGCCAAGGAGTTTCCCATTCTGGCCAGCAAAGCTATTTTGACATTGCTCCCATTTTCAACCACATATCTATGTGAGCTGAGCTTCTCAAGCTTGACTGCAATAAAAACTAAAAACAGAGAGAGACTGAGAACTGTTGAGGAAGAGCTTCGTGTGTGTGTCTTTCTACCATTCCTGCCAGGATATCCCTTTTGTGTTCATCGAAACAGGCCCAGGTTTCACACTAAGTGAGTATAAGTACTTTTAGAAAATATATTATTAACTATATGTATAATATGTACTGTGTTAGATGTTAGAGTGTCATTTTGTGTCATTTTGGTTGGTGGTGTGCCCCAGGATTTTGTTAATGTAAAAAGTGTGCCGTGGCTCAAAAAAGGTTGAAAAATCACTGTTCTAAAGGGAAGAGAAATAGGAAACAAAGGACACCTATGTTATATTTAAATCCCTTCTTCAAACCACATGAGAGGAAAATGCACACACCAAGCTATTTTACTCTGTTCTCTAATTATTTTAGGAACAATGATTCTTTTCTATGAGGATCCCTTCAAGTAGCATTTTTTTCTTTAACCACTGTGGTCCCTAAAATTAACTTTCTAAGAATCCACTGGGACTATCATACAAATGCAATCCCTACTACATCTTTGTTGGGCATCTGAGCTACTCCTAAATTTATGCCAGCTATCAAGCAAAGGATATATCTATAACTCAATAAGGTATGGGGGACCCAATTGGGTAGGTACCAGTTGAAGGCTAATTTTACAACATTTGCATAGCTGAAACAAAATTATTATTGCATCATTTATATAGCCAGTTAGCCACTAAAGGTTTATTATCAAAGCCATGGCCAATGATTCACAAGTCAACCTATATTCCCTGAGCGATATGTATTGTTAGTAATGGGAAGGGATGGCTAATGCAACATACTCATACATTCTATATTCCCAAAATGGTGTCTTGTTACTGTATATTTAAATAGATAATATTGTTATTCTACTGCTTTTTCATTTATGACAATCATGATAGATCTATATTCACTGAGACCAATCTCTGCAATACATATTCCTTACATGGCATATTTTTGGCATTTAATACCCATTAGAGACATTTATTGGATATTAAATCTCAGTAGAGAATCAGTAAGAAGCCTCCATCATCCTACAGATAAAGACTGCAATTTATTATATTACCATTATACTAGTTTCATGCAGAGCTTCACAAAGTCTATTATACACAGGCAGATTTTTGTATGAAGGCATGCTGCCAGCATGTTGGCATGCAAACAGATGTTTATGAGCCAAAATTTCCATCCAATCCTAACTTGTAAACTGATTAAAAAGAAGGGTTGAATTTGTTTTGTGTCTTTGCAGAAGGCCAGTGCCATTGCAGGCACTTCAGCTAAGCTGAAAAAAAAAAACATATTTTTATTATTGTAATAACATTAGTACGTTGCTAGGTGACTGCAAGCCAATAGACCAAAGATCTAAAAGGAAATTTCAGCTCATTGTTGATGATTTTCAATATTATTACACATATATGTTAACATTTTGAATGATGCTTTCTTTTCCAGAGAAGTTATGAATTAATTTTTGGTTTTGATTTTTTCAGAAAGCCCATCCATGTATTAAACACTGTGGTTTTAAGTCAGATCCTACTGACAGGTTTCGGAGTAATCAAAGTAAAATTTACAACAGTCTTGCTGCAAATTTTCCTATGCAGATAACTTTCTCCTGATCCTTAATTGATGTTTTGATATGCTATGGAATTCACTGCAGCCAATTCCTTTATTTATTTATTTTGTTTACTGAAATAAACTCTTCGCTGCTGTTCTCCCTTTGGTTCAAGATGTAACAAGTTGTGCCTCATTTTTTGGATTTTTTCCATCAATTTCTCAAGTCTGTCTTCTATATTGACAAAAGTTGATTTACCAGGTAAAACCAATTACTCTTCATATATTTCCTCTGAATTCACCTATCAGTCAATGAATGCAATGTATTTGTACACATGAGTAAGAGTAAAGAATCTTCAAAATATTTAGGCTTTATGTTTAACTTAAATATAGTATGACACACATATGTATTTGCTGTTTATATCTACATAAATTAATATGTTGACTGTTGTTTACAGGGTAAATCCTATGTTATCCCCTCCCTTCTTAAGGTGTGGTCACTCAGCTAAATCCTATTTATTCTAATTGCTTTTTAATATTTATTTGCCTACGAGTAAGGTCCAGTTGGACTGAAACGTGTCAGGCTTTTAGCTTGTGTGTTAACTTTTTTGGATTTCATCCAATGTTCTAGTGATGAGTTGTTTTTACTGGTTGATATAATAAAGCATTGAAGATTTTTATTCAGGATCTTTTGGGTCTATTTCTATTTTTCATGTTTAGTTACCAAACAGAAAGAGAATCATGTTGAACCAGATGCCCGGATTTTGTGTGACCACATGGCTCGTTATGTTTTTGGCTGCAGTGCGGCTTTTTGTGTGACCGCTCATACTATAGTATAGTGGTTAAAATGGGAGACTTGTTTGCTTCTATTCACAAACTACAGTTAGAGGGACAGTGTAAGATTGACATCACTGCCCCTCACTCTGAATGACTTCCCATCCTACTTCTATCCAACTGACTACGTCACACTATGCATCTGACAGCGATCGCCGCTGCCCGCCAGTTCAGCAGGACTATTCTCCATTTAAAGGGCACCAAATAATTTGTCTTTTACTACACTGGTGAATCTCTTGTCTTTGTATCAACATCAAACAAAGGCATTAACTGTTCCATGTAGATCATTTATGACAAGACTTCTCCAAACTGTAGATGGACCCAGCTTGTAGGAAGCCTGAATTCCAGAGATTTTAGGGACATCCCTGAGAAAGCAGGTGAATGAAACAAGAAGAAAGGATTGATTTTTAAAAACAATAGCACATGCTGGATTTCATCTTGAGTGATGAAAGAAAATTGGAAAAGTTAATTAAAAGTGCAAAAACTTAGAAAGGTATTGCGCTGAGTTTGGAAAATGAGAACAATGAAAACATTACACAATGACAATACTGCAATGTCTAGAAGTCTACAACAAAATGAGCCATTTCACTTCCTGACAGCAATTTTCGAACTCCTCTTATTTGTGCTGGATTCTGTACAGAGCAAATTGTTTCCTGCTGAATTAAATAAACATGTAAGATATATGGCGTATACCTACTGTTATCTACTAGCTGGTATTTTTCACAAATTGGTGGTAGTGGAGGGGAGGCATTTTTTTCTGTTCATCACTTCATAATCTGAAATTAACAGCGATACCCTTAAAAGGAAAAAAAAAAACCATGGGAAAATACACATTATATTTTTTTGTGCCGTGCATTAAGGACACCACATGTCATTCCATTTCCAAGAAATGACACAGGAATTCTGGTCGAATTGACATGTATTAGTGTCTGCAATGGCTTCTGCCTCTAGAAATGAGATTTTATGCCATGTGTCAAGACTGGGAATGGATGAACACACATGAATGGCTTGTGTCTCTTGTGTACTTGCATTTTATTTCAGTAAAAGCTGTGTCTTGTTTAGATGTTTTAGAATGTTACCACATTTGTACTTTTCTTCGAATTAATAAGCTTTTCTGAAACATGTTTACAATGCATTGAAAGAAAAAATATTTTGAAATGCATTTGTTTAATCGAGTTCCATTTTTATAGACTCAACATGTGCGACTTTGTTCTATGAATACAGCTTTTTACATTCATCTCCCATGTGAAAAGAAATAAAATCATCTCATAAAAATGATGCAAATGTGGCTTTATGGATCAATGTATCATTGTTCGATTCAAACCATAGGGGAATTTATTGAAAATCATAGTGAATTTACACAGAGTTATAGAAGATACATCACTCCCCAACCCACAGACTATCTGCTGTCCATAGAAATTAAACTCTCCCATTCCATTATTCAAGCTGTGTCATAAAACTCCTCCGCACACAAGGGACCTCATTCTCTGATTCACTGATCTAAACCAGTATTCCCAGCTATACTAAAAAAGGAGTTTAACCATGATAGGCATAACATGCAAAATATCTCACAAATCTCTGATCACTTGTTGGAACCAGTATTATCTTGTCCGCAGATGACTACATACTGATCTGCCAACATGACCAATAAATTCCTATTCAACCCTAAATGGGTTTTTATGAGTACAGATTATCTTTTTTTTCTCCTGCACGAGGAACAAATCAGCTTGTCTGTAGCCAGTTTTAAAGTGGCATGCAGAGCTGTGGCTGAACTCCATAGACTACAAAAATGGAGATGATTGCTGTCAAGGTCAAAGGTCAAGACTGAGACCAGGTCGCCAGAGGGTCTTGCCAAGACCATTACAACCCTTCTGCTATAGCATCATACACCCACAATGAGAATATGCAGATTTAACTTTGCAAACTGAAAGTGGTGAATGAGAGGAATTAAGGCAGGGTTCCTGTGACTATTATGTATGTATAATTTTATTTATAAAGCTCCACTAATTTACCCAGTGCTGAACAATTCAGCAAGACAAATATAATACAGACACGGGAAAAGTGCATTATATAAAATAAGTATTATATCACAAGGATACAACACTTTCAGTGCTAGTTTGGTTGACACAAGAGGTTGGAGGACCCTGCTCCATAGAGCTTACAAGTTACAATATAAATGGGAGGAAGACTTAATTAAACAGATAGAGGCGTAGTAAAAGCTGTCACAGTGTGCTGAAATACTGGTCAGTAAATACACATACTAAACACAAATAACTAATTATGGATAAAATAAAATATATACATAAAAATTAGTGCTAGTGCTCCATAAGGAAAGACTTCAGTTTGGTTTTAAAAGTGCAGAGGAAAAGTTCTATTGTGGGGACATTTCACTCCGAATTCTTCGAAAACATGTTAACCAAGGGCCAACAATAACTAGGACTTGTCTGTCATTGTAATAAATGTAAAACACAATTATTGTAATTTACAGTGACAATACCAGTGACTAAAATGCTACAGAATTGTGCCATTGTCTTGTCTAATGATTTTTCATGCATATTGCCAATAAGTTGTTTTTCAAAGCTGTTCAGCTGAACACCTTGGAGTTACATGTGACTCTCCAGTTAGTTTTATGTTTATGGTCTTCAAATTTATTCTTAAGCATTTTAAAGGGTAACTATAGTCAAAATACATCTTTACATATACAGTACTATACCTTAGTGAGAAGCGTTTCTCCCAAGTAGTTGTTTCATGTGACGCAGAATGATTGAATTTGCAGCATTAATAAACTCCTGCACCAAGAAATGTGTGTGTGATGTGTACTGGACAGTTTTCCATGAAAAGGTACCCTACTTACTACTTAGCACATGAGCACAAGTTATCTTTTCTTCTGTAATCTCCTTAAACAAGATTAATTTATGTAGTCAAAAGGTCACTGCTTAACCAATAGCAGTCAGGCAGCTTTTTCTTCTGTTTCCTGATTTGCAGAACAGAAAGAGGAGGGGAGCAGGGGGAGGAAAATGTCAGCTCTCAGGAAACCTAATTAAGGAAAGCAAACTGCAAGTATTATTTCTTCCCTAAACTTTTTTTTTTAACTATTTGTGTCAGCAATTGGATTAGTATAAAGGAGTTTTATATGTATGTGTGCAAGTTATATCAGCACTATAGTGCCCCTTAAAGTATGATATCAGCTGTTTAAATGGATACAGCTTACAACATCTATCAATTGAACTATCAATGATAACTGTTCCCTTTCATTGAGTTTTGAAAGCACTGTGAAATCTTGTGAGTTATAAATATGTATAAATGCAAGCCATTTAAATCATACTGGAAAATACTCTCATATTTGTATGCATTTCCCATTATCAAATAATATTAGTCCTGTAGCTTCCTGTTGGTTCACAAGGAAACTGTTAAAACAGTGTAGTAATACTAATAAGTTATATCCTCATAACTCATGAAATGGGTCTGTTGTTTCTATGCATAGAAATTGGGAGCTGACTGCTAAAGACCCATCACTCATAATAAGTTTAGTCATTCATCTGAACATTCATATGCTGTAAAATATAAGTACAGTGTTCATACTTCATTTACATAAAATGTATTACATTCTTGGAGCCATATTTCCTGATAAGTGAAATAATGTTGTTGAATGGAAATCTTGTAATAAAAAACGAGTTTCCCCTTACCCCTACAACCATTAGTCTGCCAAAAAATATTTCTTACAGTGCAGAACTGTATAAGCACAAAACTGCAAAGGGAGTAATACATTTTAGAAATAAACCAAGTCATCCATTAAGGAATCCACTGTTTGAAGATGAGAAAAATGTGAACAGATTTTATAGCTGAGTAAGTATATTGGTGCACCCAACGGGGAAGATGCTGTTACTGGAAAACAGTAATTGAGCCCATGTGACAGTAAAGAGTAGAAGTCCGTGAACTATTTCCTGTTCATCTTGTGATGAATAATTATGACAAGCCAAAGCAATTTCTAAGTGATTTGTCTTTGTGTAAAGGCATTATTTTCGAAATATATAGCTCTCTATTGGCAAATTAGCGTACATTGTGTTTTCTGTGTATACAATACAGATATAGTGCTTGTCCTCTGAACATATAATTATGTATTGTGTGCATAAGAATATGGTGAGTATTGTTACTGTTCATGATTGTATTTAGCTCTCACCTTTTAGCCTGTACTATGTATGGTGAGTTAAGCTACATTGTTTTTTATAGATATGCAGTGAATTGAAGGATGAAGAAAAGAAAACATGTAGATCTTTCCCCAGTCTTTGATCCCCACTATTCCGAATATAATGTGCAAAATTATAAATGGTCATTTTATTGAATATACAGCAAATGTTGTAGTTATTGTATAGGATATCATAGACATTTTAATCAAAAGGAAATGTGTGTTTTAGAAGTATCTGAAACTGACAGTCTGAGACCAATGAAAACCATATGTCAGGTATCCAGAACAGCCAGGTACCCAACGAGTACCTTAACAGCCAAAAACGGCAACAATGTATCCAAACAGACAGTGAAAACCCAGTAGGCCAAATACATTAATCTAATTAAATAGCAAGGAAGGGTGTCATGAACAGAGAGTGGACCCTCTGTACCACTGTGGGGTTTGACGTAGGAACACTGCAAGGTACTGGACTTAGTAGCAAGGGACCCCCCAGGTTGTGGCCTTCGAGCTCATCCCCCAATAGATGGTAGCTGGCAGAATGTTAGGACTGAATGGGATCACTAGGAGTACTGTCACTTTAATAATAGGCAAGCAAGGAGAGCGAACAGGAATCCAGAGAGAAAACTATATAGAAAATTACACCATACAACAGCAAGGAGCCTGGAAATAGCCTGAGCAAATCAGAATTTAAATCTCCCGCCACTCATTAGCGCAACGGAAGCGCTCCTGACACACATGCCAGTGCAATGTCAGGGGCAAGCGAGTGTACAAGAGCCGCATAGACGTGCCTAGGAAGGGAACAAGCATGAGCTGTGGGGTATCTGGTGTGGGAGTGGGTCTGTTAGACACCCTCCCCTCCCCTGCTTGTCAATTTGGGGTTAGGGGGAATGTTATAAAGTGAGAAGGGTCAGTACTGACTCCTGATCACCACCCCTTATTTTGAGAGCAAAGGTCAATACCCAGGAGGTTCTAGTGATCGAATCCCTCCCTGATTCCCAACTTCCTTGGTTGTGGGGGGGGGGGGGGGGGGGGGGACATAAAATTGAAAAAAAATTGACCCAAGTTTCTAACTAAGGGACCTTATAGGTTGGGGTCCCTAAAATAAATTTTAATCAATCTAAATAATTATTATTCTAAGACCTCCCCACCCATTACTTGCATGTGAGGTGTGGGTTAATAAAGTAAAATGGTATAAATACCAGCTCTGCCATTGTCTCCTCTGACCTAAGTAGTCTAATGGAAAAGCATTTGTCTTTGTCCTCAACATTGCCGATGGAGGGGAATCACTTTATAAGGAGTTGAGGTGAAAAGCTGATCACTGACAAATATTAGTAAATGCTTTGCCAAAGGATTTTTTAGTGGTGATTCATCAGCTTTCTCTACTACATTGCACAGTACGACCTACCATTGTTTCATATCTTTTCTCTTTCTCTCTTTCTCTTTTGTAACAAAAGTGTAACATCCTCTGTAGAAAATATTTAGTAATGCAGATAAGACAGGTGTTATGATGGCAAAGTCCTTGAAAACAAACAATTGTTTCAGCATTATTATTCCATTATTAAAGAGGCAACATCACAAAAAAATGAAAATACCTCAACTGCATTTACATTTATTATATATTCAGTCTTAAAAAGCAAGTTTTTACCTTAATCAGCTCATAAGATTAAGGTCAGGGCCACATTGGCATTGTTTTTAACTAAGCAAAAAGTGCAAAAATAGTATTCATTCCCTCAGGGAGAAATAAACTTTCTCTCTCTACACATATAGGCACACAACATACACACATGCATACACACGCAAACAACACACACAGTACCTGGATTCTGTGCATACCTCTCTTTATAATTATATAGGACAGTTTGTTAATTTAAGCAGTAAACGCCTCAGTGCAAAAAGGTAAATAGGGCCCAAGGGAAGGTGGAATTTGCTGGGAAATTAAATAAAAAATGCTGAAGATTTAAGCATCTTTAGTCTGTTCCCCAGGTGCACTGACTGTATTGACTATAGTTTTATTGCTGAGAAATGCTATGTACTGATACAAACAACACAATATGGTATAATAAACACATTGCAGTTTAGTAGAATGTAGGTGTTTTAGAATGTATTATAACATGTTCATCTGTAAAAATGCTGACAAATTATATTGATGTAGCGCTATAAACCTTTTTTATGAAAAGTACAACGTGAATAAATGAACATAGCAATAACACCAAAATACTACATTATAAAACATAATCATAGTACAAGCCTACAGTCCAGCAACAGCAGTAAATCCATAACAGCAATAATGTAATTATCCTCATGCATCCCCTGTCATAATATTTACAATAGGCACGCTTAGAAATAAAGATCTACGTTTTGTTGGAAATCCTTTAAACAACAAGGGTATTCAGGGGAGCAGACAAAGAAGCAGATTATTCAGCCTGATCTTGAAACAATACAAAGATGACAACTAACCAAATGCTTTTCCCTGACATTCGCCTGCACAACAATATTTTGCACATCTGAAGGTCACCATTAAAGACTACACAGTGAGGATAAGGACCATAGATATATAGTCAAAGAGATTTTAACAGTCAGAAACTGTTATCAACCATTAACTGATAGCACAACTTACCATTTAACAAAACCTTTGTATCAGGTTTTCTCTTCTGTCACAAAGAAATAGAAAAGCCAAAGTGTTGTACACAACATATGGCAGAATCAATAAATCAGAGGTTCCTGCATTTTAAAGGAATTCTGTGCAAGTGTTTAAGTTTGAAGTAAAATGGCTTTTGGGAAACAGTATCCAGTAGACTGATAATAAAAGGCAAAGGAAGAAATGTATCAAGGGGTTAAGCAAGTATTGTGAAAAAACTATTGCAAATACCTCTTTTGCTTCTAAAATTACCTGAAAAAATGACCTGTACTTGTATGTTATTCTTGTTTTAAAGGAACCCTTGTAGCTCTGAAATAATATACATAAACTACATGTTTCTGATGTGTTATCCATGTTTGTTACTTGAATAATTTGTAAATGTCTCACATATTTAGAAAATATGTCTAATAAGGCATTACTATAACACTTCCATTTTATCATCAACTGTACTGATCAGAATGTTCAGTGCATCCACAGCTGATTGAACAGAGCTGATTCAAAATCAGATTTAACCAAATGAAACCTGAGACCCACTTCTAGGGATAGGTGAAGCATACCAGGGCACCAGGATACAAGAGACACTGCAAAGCTGTCCAGCCTCTGCCCCTGGGTTCCACAGTCAAGTGCCCACAATTCTGCCTGCAGCAAAAGAGTTGGCAGGGCAAAGCCAGCAGGCTGGCAGCAGGGAAGTGGAGTGGGGGAGAGGAAAGCTCCAACTGTGACCCTGAGACTTTGACAAGGGAATTATACTCGTGTATAAGTCAAGGTCAGTTTTTGGGACAACAATTATGAAATTTGTTATGACCCATGGATAAGTCGAGAGTAAAACTTGGGGTTTTTGTTAGCATAACATATGGTCAAAACTGACCAGCTGCAGTGAATCGTCATTTAACATTTATTTTCTGTTCTCAAATGAAAAATGATTCAAACTGAATAACAGCAAAGCAACAAAGTTATTCAGAATGCCCCTGTAAATTGTCCTATAACATTGGTAGCTAAACATATTGTTACACAGTGTGCATCAATGAAGGCTTACCTGGTGACCTGCTGGTCCATCAAACTCAGCTCCCTGCTACTGGGATCTGTTCTTGCCATTCTCCTTTACCAGCTGCAATGCCAGTGGGCTCGGCTCTGTCACAGCATGTGACCCTGTACTTTAAGAAGATATTTCCACTGCAGGGAACCATCACTCGTGCGTTCCATCCCCATATTGCTGTACATTCGGAAGCTTACCGCCAACAGAAGCAGAGCACCAGCCGGAAGTTGTTACTCGCTGCCATGGTAACAGCTGGCTGGAGTGCCTGTACAGAATAGCAGTCTCGGAGCTGCACATTCTCACTAGGGAGATGTACCTACGGTAAGCACCAGCCCGAGTGACTGCACCTTAAACACGGCTCTACCATCCCGAGTGACTGCACCTTAGACACGCCTCTGCCATCCCGAGTGACTGCACCTTAGACACGCCCACCACTGGTCAGAAAAGTTTTTTTTTTCTGAGTACCATAATTACTCGTGTATAAGTCGAGTATACTATTTTACATGATTTTTTTACCTAAATTTCTTGACTTATACAAGAGTATATACGGTAATTTATGGGACAATTTCTCCAGAGGTGTAGTGTAACCCATACCAACAAATAAGCTGTTAGCATTAACTGATACAGGGAAACTAGATTTTGAAAGCCAAATTCGGATTTGTTGCCATAGGTTACTAAAACACATAAAATGACTGCAGTTATTCATGTTTTCTACTGATAGACTTCCATGGTCAAAGGGGTAAGACTGACAGGAATATGTAACTGTATTTTAAATGTTAATTAATTTGGATTGTAGCACAAGATCACAATCTTCACAGTTAAAATCTGTGTTCATATACATATAATATACACCCTGATCAAAATGTGGGCTGTGTGTCTCTTTAATATTGGCATACTATACACTTCACTGATAGTATCTGATACAATACTGGTGACATTATTCTATTTATAAATATGCCTCTAAATAAGCAATTCTGTTTTTTTAAGCAATTTAATCAGTACAAAAATTACAGCCAGTATCCTATGAGGATCAGTTTACCTTGCAGTTATGTGGTCAGGAGAATTTATCAGTCTTATACATATTTTGTCTGGCCAAAGCCAATTCCCATTTTAATTTAGTTAAATGCCAACAGTGACTGCACTTGAATTCATAACAAGCAAAATGTTCAGTTAAAATGTCCATATGTATATATCATGTGTTTTATAGCATCTTCCCTAAAACAGCAGTCTATTCCACTTTCCTGACAGACAAGGGTCAAACATCCAGAGCTTTCTCCCTTTCTCTCTCTCTCTCTCTTGCTCTCTCTCTATATTTCTTGCTCTCTCTCTATATTTCTTGCTCTCTCTCTCCCTCTCTCTCTCTCTCTCTCTCTCTCTCTCTCTCTCTCTCTCTCTCTCTCTCTCTCTCTTGGGTCAAATTAGATCAATGACTATTGACAAAAAACATCCTTGGAATCAGACGTATAAATGAGTGTCAGCAGAGACACTAGCTTTTGGTGATAGAGGTAGTGCAGACTTTACAGACCTATCTGGCATACACAGTTATAGTTTTGCTTTTTAAATAAATTGTGTGCTATAATGATACTGGTTTAACTATGATACCAAAATAGGAAGCTAGGGAATTAGGTTACGTCTGCAGTATGGCACAGTGCACAATTATCTTCATTTTTCTCACATTGCATTTAGAGTCCTAGGATTTCTGCTGCAGGAGCAGCGAGGGTCTAATTCCCAACATGAACTTGACAAGAGGAAAAGCACACACAACATATAGAGTCTGAGTTAGGAAAATACTAGGAAAGTAATGCTTAATTGGTAGAATAGAGGAGGAGTGAGGTGGAACACAGACCAGGCTAGAAAGAAGCCAGGAAGTATATCTAGAACAGAGAGCAGACAAGCCAGGCTATATGAAGTCAGAGAATTAGTCAGGGTCAGACTCAAAGAGATAGCAACTGGGGTAGGACAGGGAATTAGTACTAGGCAACTGTAATAATTTGAGAGGCTTTATATATATCATGATAGTCCTAAACAAGCTAACCTAAGTCAATTAAATGCAGCTGCATAGTTGCTTGATCTAAAAGAGTCAGAAAAAAACATACAACAATCTAGACCCAAAACCTGATGATTATATATCAAAGAGGTTAATGTAATGGATTCAAACCCCGGGGAAAACAGTCCACATTACATTTTCTGTGTGCATTAGATAAATTAGTAATGTTTGACACATCTTTAACTGCCTTGAACTTCCCAGAAAGGCTGAACCAACATTCTTACATTGAATCAACAATCTAGAAAATAACATAAACTTAACAGAACATAAATTCTGTTAGAAAGATGAGTAATGTGGTATTTCTGATAGTATACTAAATATACCTCATAAGCATTCTGTAGCTTTTATTTAACTTGCAATTAGCCAAATGTAATGAACCTGTCCAAAATTATCAAATGAAGGTGCATGATGATATCCTCTCAATGCTACTACAAACGGATGATGATGGTACAGCAATGAGTCGCTTCTGACTGAAGCAATATTAAACTTCTAGTGTCACCATAGACAGATTGAGGGTCTAGGAGGGCAATCTAGGCAGTGATGGTTACTGTGGATATCTAGTAAATGGCCAACTGTTAGTGTGACTTTATGCAAAATACCATCCAATGTCCTGGATGGGTGTGGTGACAGAGAAGGGGGGCTATCCAGTAAGTTAAAAGTGGATATTTATGGCAGAAGTGTTGTCCTTGGGGAAGCAGAGGGCAGTAGTGCTGATTGATATTGAGCAGAGAAAGCCAGGCACAGGGAAGGATGGGAGGAGGAGCATAAATTGGCTCAAAAAAAAAAAAGATAGGAAGTGAGGGAGGAGGTGGCTTTGACTGAGCCAACCATAGCTAATATACAGTATAGTATCATTAAAGGTAGCATCAAAAAAAGAGAACCTCTATTTGTACAAGAGGAGAGCATCACCTGTTCATCGAGCAGAAAAAATAGTAATTTACTACTTAAGTAACCTATTCCTTAATATGAAACTAAGAAAAAAGATTATAATTTCTATCTGCAGCCTTTGCAAGTTACTGCAAAATTAAGGTTGCCTCAAGCTCTGGGTTCATTTCTATCTATTGTATAAAAATATTGTAATTGTTCTCAGCACAACCAGGAGGTAGATTAAAGAAAAAGCAGTTGCAGAACTATGTTGTTCTCTGTCATATTTACCTTAAGAACAGTTAATATTAAGCAACAGTAGCTTTAGAAATGTGTGTTAGTATGATATATCTACCTTAGGAACAGAATAATATAGTATTTCTGCAGCCTCAACACTGTTTATATCTGCTTCAATGACAGTTACTGTGGGTTAACTGTGACTTCAGCTGTATCTGCTTCAGGAACAGAATAATAACAGCTGGCCCTACCTCAAACGGTGCCAGTGTCGGACTGGCTTGATGGGAATATTCCTGGCAGGCCAGCTGAGAATTCCTCTCTTGACAGCATTGTAATAAAGCGGGCACTCGGGTCCTGGGTTTTGAACCCTGGGCATCCCATTCACAGGTGGTGATCTTACATCTTTGCCACAGAACCGCCTGAAGTTTCATATGTTGTTGGTTTACTAGTACCAAATCCCAGTCTTGCTTGCTCCTGTTTTCCCGCCTTGCACAGATGCTTTGAATAAGTAGATTTATCTGGAAGCTGCTTGCCAGCCAATCCCCACTAGTCTCTGGCTATATACATTCTGCAGACTGAATGTATCCTGTAGGACTATAAGACCTACTTCCTCTGTTCTTGATTTAGCCTGTTTTGTGTCTTTGTATGTTCCTTTTGCAAAGATCCTGCTGTGTTTCTGTTTCTCAATTGTGATTCCTGTTTCAGCCTGCTTGTATCCAATTCTCCCCAGAGTATTATCAGCTGCTTGTCTCCAGTTTGGTTTTTAACTCCTTGTGCACCTGGCTATCTGTGATCCTGTTTTTTAAGTTCCCTCCTACTCCTCCTCTATCCACCTCAGTACCACTAGTAGGTGGCGCCCCTATGGGCCACAACCTGAGGATTCCCCTGCAGCAAAGGCCATACCATAAGGGTGAAAATAGGGCATCTCTTAGAAGCTGTTCCCTGGGTGGGGTCAACGCAAAACCCGCTCTGGTGTCCTGCACACCCTAAGTTATCCTGACAGGCATCATCATATGATGTTATATGTCATGTGATGTCGTCAGTGTGGGGAGGAGCCACCCAGTAGGCCCATTAACCCCAGTCCAACACCGAACAAAGCCCTGTGTAACAATGCTGGCACATGACATCACATGTAATGTCACAGATATTGCAGGACTAGCAGCATGATTTGTTGGGGAAGGCTAAGTGAATAATACTAGTATTTTAACTGCACTCCAACTGCTCAGTGTTGCCCCCATACTTGCTGCATCCTGTGCAGCTGCAACTATGAATTCCCTTGGTATTGCAGCAAGAAAAAAATAAGAAGAAGAATTGGGCTTAATCCCTCCATTTCCTAGTATTCTGCAGCCCGTATGCCACAATTTATGAAAACCAAATATGTTAGTCATGACCTTGAGAAGGTACTGGGGTTTTAATGATGTCACAGAGGACAGCCAATCAGATCTGAGCAACACCACCACTGATTTTTATTGATGTTTTAATTGTCAATTGTGCTCTACCCAATTTTAGCTGTTCTTTAAATCTCCATAGTTCCATAATGTAATTTTTGTAAATTTAAGCAAAACTTTTCTGTATAATTTGATGAGATCTTAATAGCATTTTATACAGAGGCAAATTCACATCTTGATTCTTCTTTTAAAACAGTCCAAAATCTTGCTTACTCTAGCAGCTGCTACTGTTTTCTACCGTTAGGTTGGCTCCCCATAACCTGGCAACATTAATTAATTCTTAAATCCCAAATGCATTCCTTTATTTATAAACTTTGAATCTCAGCTACTTGTACTCTCATGCTAATAATATGTTGAGGTCTCCTTAGGCACATCACTTATAACTAGATATGTGCATGATCCCCTTGTGGTTTTATTCCATCAGGCACAAGAGCGTTGTTCACATTAAAGCATCAGTAACACTTCCAAATAAAATGTTCTCTAAAAATGTTATGATAGTTACTTCTATCCAGGCTACTTTTAAAATAATTTACAGATGCCACCCATAAGTTTATGGTTGTTTTGTTTATAACTGCAATCTTCTCCTGTTACTGGACCCATTATTTAAAGGAGAATTATTATGGGTTACTAAACTTACCTGATCACTAAGTGTACTGCTGCAGGATCAGCATTCAACTCATGATCCTCAGCCCATCGCTACTGCAGCTCTCTTCCTGGGTATCTATGTGACATAGATCGTCACATAGTACCCGCCCCTCCCAACATTTGCCAAATTTAACCAACTGCACATGCAGTTTTACAGTTGTAATGTATATACTGAAAATAAGGAATAGTTTCATCCCACTGTGTTGTTTATTAGCTTGACCTCCCCTAGAAGAAATAAGTGTGTGCTACTAAATAATGATAAACAGGTGTTTCTCCTTTAAATCTTTTTTAATACTAAAACAATGCTATTGAGGCCAAAACATTTAGTTCACATACTATTCTGATCTTCTAGTTAGCAGCGTCTGTCTGAAAATAAATATGAAATGAATACTGAATATGAGCTAATTCTTGAGTTTATGGAGACAAATGACCAAGAGTAGAAAGATATTTAAGGACCACTAAATCCACAATCTGGCTGGTCCAGGTCAGAGAACTGAGGGGGCTGTCCTAATTCCCCTGTTTCTCTATGTACTGCCAGAGGTGTCAGTTTCAATGTGAAATTGAGAACTCTCGCAACCTTAAAGTAAGCATGACTGTTTATCAAAAGGGTCTTTTCAGCTAGTCACATGCTGACAGTATGCCACCCATTTAGCCCTGGGTTAGGCATTGCTAGGAGGAATTAACAGCCAATGAAAGAGGTGAACTGTCAGGGTGGAGGGGCATATATTTAGGTAAGGAATAGATAGGCAGAGAACTTCCCATTACAGTCAAGACCTGGGGGAGTTATTCACTAAAGTCAGAATTGTTGCGTATAGGTGTGAATTCGCCAGATAAAGACAGTCGCAATAGACTGCTACTGTCGCAGTCACATCTTCATAATGAGAATATTGTTGCAGTCGCGACTTTATTATGGGAAAATTGTCACGACTTTATTATGGGAAAATTGTCGCGACTTTACAATGGGGAAATTGTAGCGGATTTGCTATGGGAATCCGCTGTTTATGAATTTGACAGTTGAATTTGCACCTTAGGGGGGAATTCACCATTGTGCAAAGTGAGCTCCGAATCCTTCGGCTCACTTTGCACAGACTGATATGCGCTCGTTGATGTCCTGCACGCGGACATTAGTGAACGCTTTAAAGAGATTCCAATCTTGGCGAGGCAACTCTTTTGGTCTCGCCAAGACTGGAATCCCTTTAAAGTGTTCACTGATGTCCGCGTGCAGGACATCATTGAGTGCATTTCAGTCTGTGCGAAGTGAGCCAAAGGATTCGGAGCTCACTTCGCACAATGGTGAATTCCCCCCTTAGTGAATAACCCCCCAGGGGGGTTATTCACTGGGCAGCAAGTGGCTAATTCGGTTATGGTTAGTGTACTTTGGGGAAGTGGGCAAGCTGGTAAGGGTATGGTTAAAAGTTAAATAGTTGTTACTTGAAGTGTTATTTGAAATACATAATAAATAAAGCTGTGGCCCTGTTTCTCCATGTGAGGTGCCTGTGCCATTATTTTAAATGGGAATTTAATGGTCATGTGAGTTTATCTCCCTTTAAGCTACAGAAACAATGTTAGACATTTATTCACTGCTCTACTGTAGTTGGTTACAATAAACACTATAATAGGGGCTTATTCATTAAAGTGAGATTTCGACTGCCAAATTGAATTCTCATCACTTTAGATGTATGTCTACACTCCGATTTTCTACTCCTTATTCTCTAAACAGAGGATTCCCATATCATCACTAACCCTCTCTAGCATAGTGTGGTGTACTGGACAATAGGAGCCCTGCTATCAGTCTCCTCCCTGATTGACATGAGCCACAATACACTTTGACAAATTTAGTTACTGCATCAGACTTCGATGAATGAAGAATTCACGTACTAACTGTGCACGGGCACGTAAAGTGGTGCAAAGTGTTCCAAAAGTCCGCTACTGACTTTAGCTGTCAAATTAGTCTTGAACTTGAAAGAAAGCCAAAGTTTTTGGAATACAGGAATATGGGGAAGTGGCGAATAAATGTGAATTCACACCTTTACGGAACAATTGGTCTTTTGTGTATTAGCCTGTAAGTCTTAAGTGTGTTGTCTCTTGACTTAAACTTTCTCAAGCTTAGTTCTCCTTTATTCCCTAGTCATGAAATAATAATTTTTCTTTGAGAACATTAAGGAAAATGTTTCAAGAGAAACATTTTGAGCAGGATCACATTAGTTTATTTCTTTCATTATTGTCATTTTGGTTATGAATGCTAATTGCTGAATATTTTAAATGAAGATATTTAATTTTCAATTTCATTATCTTTTTTAATGAATAGCCAGTCTGTTCCCAAGTGTGTAATCCTGATAATATAAACAATACTTTAAGAAATGATCCGGTCTGTTACTAGCAGTGCTCCTGTCAAAAGCTGAGATAAATGTATTGCCCAAAGCACAATCCATGCTTATATAACTTTAAAGAGACAGTAATACAAAAAAAAAAAAAAATCTAAAAATTAAAAAGTCCAGTATATATTGATACATACTATACACATGGGGATTAATTGGGCAGTTATCAAAAATCAAACTTTTTTTTAATATCAAAGTAAAAATATTGTACGCATGGCAAAAAGTTGTTCTTTAATCCTCTTCTTTTTATCACAGCTTGCCAATAGCTGTTAAGCGTTTTGCACAATATGTGTTTAACCATGATTTTTGCAGAAATACTGATATGATATGTGAAAATATATTTTTTTTTCATCATTTTTAACATGAAATGTAATTTGTTCTGTGATTATTTGTATGAAGAATGTGGTCAGGCATAGGGTATGGCATGTGGCTATAGGCATTCTGCATTTATAGGCTCCTGTAATGTAAATCTGGCACTGTACACACCAGGCATGTGTTTTGGTTGTAGATTTATAGTCACAAACCCCTTTGAAAATCACTAGTTTCTACCAGTTTCCTTGAAAAAAAAGAAAGAATAATAATCTACAGTATTTTGCCCTGCTATGATAGGCATACTGGGGCAGGCTGTGAAAATCAATTTTTATAATTTATTGCCACACAATTTGGGATAATCTGAGGCGATCTATGGCACTGGAGTGTTACTGGGAAAACTTTTTTTATTATTTTCTTTAACCTGAAACATGTGGCTAAACTTGGACAGTCTCCTGCACATTAGGGTTCACTGGGGTAATCATAGTACAATGGTATAATCTGGAGAATACTGGGGCTACACTGGCATCATACAGGGGCATACTGAGCCAAACTGAGAGAGGTTTAGGGGGTTATTCACTAAAGTCTGAATTGTTGTGTATAGGTGTGAATTCACCAGATAAAGACAGTCTCAATAGGCTGCTACTGTCACAGTCGCGTCTTTATAATGAGAATATCATCGCAGTTGCGATTTTATTATGGGAAAATTGTCAAAATCTTAACATTAAAAAATTTTCACGAATTTACAATGGGGAAGTTGTTGCGGATTTGCTATGGGAATCCACTATTTCGAATTCGCACCTTAGTGAATAGCCCCCTTAATGATAGTTTTAAATAGGAAGAGAAGCATACAGGGGGATCAGCCACGCACTGCAACTTAAAGATATTACATTGACCATTTTAACTTCAAAAGGTTTTAGATAGGAAATAAGATAATATGAGGGGTAATTCATAGAAAAAATCCTGCAACCAACAGTTTTCAGGCTATGCAAGGCACTGCTGTGACACACAATGACATATACAGTGAGTTATGCAAGGTTGAAACCATTTGGCAGTTTTATGGTTGTAAATTAAATTTGTTTATGTGGGGAAACACTTGTTCCAATTAGTGCTAATTTTCCCTATAGGCACAAGAAGCCACATCACAGAGTTTGCTGAATACACAAAGATGGGGAAGTGACGAATGAATGCGAGTTCGGATAATTTAGCTACTGTTCGGATTTCATGAAAAAATCCCTGTGTGTCTGACAAATTTCTAAAACTCACAACATATTTTTGTTTTCAGACTACTGATCCTTTATTTAAATAAGCTTTTGGCTTTAGTGTTGATTTCTCTGCAGAGAACCAGATGACAGGGCATTGGTCATTTAGGATGTACACCCTCTTGTTAAAATTACCCACAACTGTAAGGTTTTATTCAAATTCAAAACCAGTACCAGTGGATTATAAACCATTTAGTGAAAACACTACAATGGAGATTGATAGTTAAGTGAATTGAGATGTTCAAATAAATCACTCAATCAAATGTATATAATTATAATCTAAAGTACAGTGTGTTTCTGTATTGCTAATACTGACAGTTCTCTGACAAAGGGTCTGCTTTAATTAACATGTTTCTGTAACACCATCACAGCCCTAGTTATATAGCTTTATATATGAGCTTTGACTTGGCTGCATTTGATGTCAGAGGGTAGTTACAATGGAGGCATGGTACTCCTGCAACATTGTATCATGAGAGTAGTTTAATAAAATAGTTGCAAATTATGAAACAGATTTGTGGTAAGGAGCGTTAATTCTCCAACACGTTTTTAAAAACTGTAAGGAAGTATGTTAGTATCTAATAGAAATATGTTTGGACTCCCTTTTCATGGTTTGGTTCTGATTATATCACCATATTTTGATTCACTTTATGTTTTTGAGCATTAGTCTTGGATTTGGACTTGATTTCATTGCCCTGTTTTGGTTTTGTTTAGTTTTGGAATTTTTGCCAGAGGTTTTTGTTTTAGGTTCCATTCTAATAAAAAATTAACACATTTTTAAGTATTTTGGAAACATTCACTTTATTTGTCATTTGTATCTTAAATTCTGGGATACTTTTGACATATGATATTATAGTGACCCAGAGTTGGCCACTACTAATGTGTTTATACCATCTGGCCTGGTGGGATTCACTTAATTACCCTATGGGGATTTTAATTTAGTGTAAAGGAAATCTAATACACCTTGGTGAGTAAGGATTATAAAACTGGGGATTATATCTATAAAAGGGTACATGATGACATCTAATGGATTATTAAGGTATTGAATTTTGTTTATTACAATTTCTGTGTTATGGAAATTTGAGAGGAGGTCTCAGTATGTGTTGTATGAATATTTAATGTACAGAAAGTGAAATCATATTCTTGGGTAGAGAGAGAAAACCAAAGATGTGAGAGGACACAGTTTGCACCTCTTTGAGGTGCCAGGCCTCTGGGGAGTAATTAAGTTGAAAAATATTTTACTTTACTGCGTTAATATCTGATGAGAAAATAATGATGTTTTGTTTAATTCTAAATAATTTCTCTTTTTAAAAGTAAATTCCAGAGATCACCTAGCCTGGCTCACCTGCCCTGGTTATTACAACGTGGCGTCACAAACAGGGTGTACCTCCTGCACGTTTTGCTCTGGATAAATAACCATTTTAAGATCATTTGGTGAGTCTCCTTCCCATAATGCAATGTACCATTATTCTTCCTGGGCTGGAAAGAGACCACAGCCAATGAGAAGAGATGAGAGGGGTGAGTTGGTGCACAAAGTAAGACTCCTCCCACACAGAGTACTTAGGGAGTGACCACGGTGGCCATTTTAGAGTGAGATGGAGATTTGGACAAGTAAACACCCTAGCACAGCGCAGAGACACAGTATTGAGAAAGGAACCATGGCTGAGTCTAATATGGGGAATGTACCAGATATAGAGTACGGCAACAGGTCCCCCAGGCGAAGATTCTGATTTTTCGGAGATTTTATGGAGATTCAAGGTCTGAGTGGAGCTCTCACCCTAAAACCCACATGTGGCTACTGTGGGGTTATTCAATATACTGACTGGGAGAGCTGGGATGCACAGTGCAGAAAGTGCTTCTGTCCACTGTTTGTGGGTCCTATGGCAGGATTCATGGCCATTACAAGAGAGGCGCCGATGACTGAAATGGTGATCTCCAAGTGGTGCCAGAGACAGGTGCAGAACCAAGAAAAGGAACAGAGGAAAGAACCAGAGGAGGGCCTAGGTGGACAGGAGTTCCGGTAGGTACAATGCCATACACAACCTGATCTGGGAAACACAGAGTACTGGAACTCCCAAGAGAATATTGCCCCTGGGTCGAGCGACAGTGAAAGTGATGGCAGCAATGCAGAGGTGCCATCTACACAATTGGTGGTAAGGTCCTGGGAATTACCCCCTCATTTTGGCCCGGCAACTATTTGTATGAAGATCCCCCATGACTGTTGGATATTACCTGGGAGGGAAAATCTGGAGACCCATAGAGAGCTTTCCCATATTCAAAGAGTGTCTACCTTTCAGTTTTTCCGAAAATGGGGATATTATGTGCCCTATGCCCCGTCAGCAAATTACAATTATGTAGCTGATAACTTTAAGGCCTGGGTCACTGAGGAGATCATAAGAAAAGAGAAGATGCACCCAAATTGTTTAATGAATCCCAACTGTAAGGAGAGGGCTGAGAATAGAGAATATATTGCCACCATCGAACAGTCTTGGTGGGATGGATGCACCATTATGCGTCATGCGGTAAAGTTGGTGGGAAGGTCTACACTCATCCCACATATGTTTTCAATTGATGTGACCATTCCAGGGGGAGGGTATGTGGAGAAACCACACCCTAATTATTACATGTCTTTCGAGGACCCTAAGGAATGGTTTAGTTATTTGATTTTAAATGGATGCTAAGAAAATGTAAATACTTTGGGGGCTGTATTCTAAAGGAGTAATTAAGTTGAAAAATGTTTTACTTTACTGTGTTAATATCTGATGTTTTGTTTAATTCTAAATAATTTTCTTTATTTAAAAGTAAATCCCAGAGGTCACCTAGCCCGGCTCACCTGCCCTGGTTATTGCAATATCAGCAAGGTTTAAAAAATTGCAACCTGAATTTAAAGTGGTTCAAAAGGCTCTGCAGAATTCTTACTTACCTAACAGAATTACAGCTGTTTGTTAAGATCGGTAATACATTTTTTTTATCCAAAATTTGCAAAACAAAGTTTACTCAATCTTCTCCTTCCCTCTCTTGCATTCATTCGGAACTGGGATGAGGTCAGATTGGCTGGTATGACATCAATCATCAAAATTGCCATTGGCAACCCTGGGATGGCAAAAGATAAAATTGTTGCTTGGATGATCGGATAAGCGCACACTCTATAATTAAACAATATATATTTGTTACTAAAAAAGTAAAGTTTTGACATTTATGCATGAACAAAATGCTTTAGATGACAGTCTCATATCGGGCATATACCATCCAGGGGGTTATTCACTAAGGTGCAAATTTGACTGATGAATTCGCAAACAGCGGATTCCCATAGCAAATCTGCTATAATTTCCCCATTGTAAAGTCGCGACAATTTTTAAAGTTACTATTGTGACAATTTTCCCATAATAAAGTCGCGACTGTGACAATATTCTCATTATAAAGACGCGACTGTGACAATAACAGCCTATTGCATCTGTTTTTATCTGGTGAATTTGCACCTATACGCAACAATTCATACTTTAGTGAATAACCCCCCAAAGTCTAAAATAAACACATGTTGTAATGGACCTAACAATAATAGTGGCTTTGGATAGAAATTCCCTAAAAGTTATGACATTCTTTTCAGCAACTTTCTTGCACATAAAGTGCAATTTAAGTTATGACAAAGGCAAACAAATTAGTCTAACATCATACCTTTATGTTACACCATTTATGTTTTATTTAAACCTTCTCATACAAAGCATAGAAAATCAGAAAAACACGCTGGAAAGACATACTGTTAATGGTGTGTTTCAGACTGCTCCTTTTTCATTATTTAGGGAAAATCAATTTTAAAGCCGTTGAGCTTTAAATAAGTCACATTCAGGAAAGATCATTTTCTTCAGGGCTTGTGCAATAATGTTCTATGTAAATAGAACCATATATTTGCCTATATAAGTAATCCTTTCATGGAAATGTTTTTATGTATCAATCAATCTTTTTATCACTGCACACAGTAAAATTATTCTCTGCCACCATATGAAGATAAGTCTTGAAATCCCTTGCTGTTACTTCATATCTGGAGTCATTTTAATGAACTTAGAAAGTGTAGCTGCATTTCCCTTTAGCAAAATCATCATTGCAGGAATTTTAATGACTTTCTGCAACTTACAGTATATCATTGTTCAACTTTCCCCTCCCCTGTTGCTGTGGACTATACCAAAAGCATTTAGCAACACATCCCTTGCAGTCCCATTAAATTGGTAAAAAATGAGAGCCTGTGATATAAAATCTCTGTGTACGTTAATGGCTAGGGTTTGCTCTAAGCATGAAATGTCTAAGGTGATCCCTATTTCAATAATTCTCCAACAAGCAAGATCTATCTATGTGCGTGTTTTAATTACATTTCTGAACAAATAAGGGGAAAACTATCCCCATATACAATTTGTTTTCCCTTAATATTTAGTCATTACTATGACTGCATAATTAATAGCACCAATATGGATTTGGTATTAATGTAAGTAAACCAATGCCAGAACCCAATACTGTACTACTTACAATGAAACCAAAGCAAACATCTGTGAGAGTTGCAGGGCATTGCCTAGTGTCAAAATTAAGTTCATTTACAATGAAAGACAGTACAGTTATGGGAAAATTGTGGTCTTGACTGGTTTCAGATGCAGAGACTTCCTGATTTATATGGATATTTGTACTTTTATTTCAAAAGATTAAAAGGTGGTAAGGTCACCTACATATTTTGGGGCTTCATGGAGATGGTGATACATCAAATAAAAGCTACAGCTTAACTCATTTTTTCAATAAGGAGAGCTCTGCCTGTTTGAATGCACTACTGCATTACAGAGGAATAATCAGTAAGCCCTGCCATTCGAGTAGGGGAGGGTCCTCATGAACTGGGGGGGGGGGATGCCTGATAGGGTAGGTACTCCAGTTAGTGTTAGGGGTAGGTAATGGTGTAAGGTTGTTGCAGGTGTTGGCTGCGAGGAGTAGGAGACTGTGGAATGTGCCCACAGGGACTTTGCACAAGCTATACCCAGGGCTAAGGTAGACCCTGGTCTTCACCATTGACCCCCGCAAGGGGGTGTGGGCTGCACTGCAGGGAATACCCAGGTCATGGCCCCCAGGCAAGCTGTCCACTGGTGGACGGAGATAGACAGAAGAGAAGTCAGAAAACGGGTCTGAGGTCGAAGCAGGCAGCAAGGATCAGAGTCGGTTGGGAAGCCAAATGTCGGGGTTCTCCTTGATGATGCGCCGCTCTCCCATGTGACTATTAGGAGATGCCGGCGCCGGGTTGCAGACTGACAGGAGAAGAACACGGCTGTGAAGATTTTCAGCTCCAGGACACAGTAGAGTCGGCGGCACAGATGGAGATGGAATCCTAAACACGGAAGTGCTACATAGCACTTCTAAACAGGTGAGATATTTCATTTTAGGGCCAAAATTTAAAATAAAATGTATTTAATAAAAGTTAGTAATTCGTATTTACTAACATATGCATTTTTTTCAATTTTGGCCAGAGTGTTCCGTTAAGCTGGGGATTTTATTGAAAAACTTCAGAATTGTTTGCAACCAATCAGAATGCAGGTGTGAAACCTCACAGAGCTGATGCCCACCTGATTCTCAATCCTGTGGATCAAGTCACAGACTTGAGATTTCAGATTGATCAGATGAATAAGAAGGTGAAAAAGGGGGCACTCCTGTAAGACAGTGGCTATAAACTCAAAACAACTGAAAATAAGTTAATACATATTACAAAAATAATTTTTAACAATTAATAGTGTCAATTAGATGGGTAAATAATTTCTGGTGACGAGACTGTTTCTTAAAAGACCAGTTTAGTCACCAGCAGGTACTTGCCTGCATATTTGGCACTGTTACATATATGTTTTTTGCAGTATATATTTTTTAACTAGTTTCCATCCTTTTCAATTTACAGCCAGTTTCTTTTTGAACCTCCTTATCTTTCTTGCCTACTTCCTTTTCAGCAGTTCATTTTGGAATTTTATGTTGGGGATTTAACTCAAATTCTGAGTAACCAGATTCCCAATCTTGCTAGTGTGTCACCTCACAGAGCTGCTGCCCACCAGTCTCTTTCAGATTAGTATTTTTAAGAATTATTATGACTGTAGAATAGATCAACTCACTGGCATGACATTTCAAGCTGATCAGCCAAAGCGGAAAGTGAGAGAGGAGGGACTTCTGAGGAAGGAGGCTGTAAATGAAAAACAGCTAAAATGAGTAAATAATTTGTACAGCAAAAATCATTCTTGTAACAGTGGCAATCAGATGGGCAAATAAGTTTTCAAGGCTGGATTGTTCATTTAAAGTAGTATGTATACTCTAAATAAGGGAATATGCACAACTGAAATCAAGTTTACATAGGGGTTAGAATCTGAGCTTTAGTAATTAATTAATTAATCCCGTTACCAATGTGTACCTTCTGATAAATTTACTACAGTTGTGCCTACTGAATGTTCTACAAACCATACTGTAAATAAATGATTATACTTATTTCAATTGCATGACTGTTATCAGTGCGGGCCCCCCTTCCTGCATCTGTTGTTCTGGATCAATAACAATGCAGTGTGACACATTTCTATCATAAAATGATACATTTAGTGTGAATTTCCTATTACAGATGATGACTCAGACTCCGTTCAGTTAACTATGGTTGTGTGCCTTCAGCTCACAGAAGGAGGCCTGTGAAACTAACCCATCTATAAAGCATGAGTCACAGGAAGGAATATACACTGCAGCAAATTATCTCTGCTTGTGGTTCAGGATGCAGTAGCAATCATTTTATTCTCCAGTCATCTTAAAAAAATTACTTGCATAGAAATACACAGAGAGGAAGATAAAAAATGTTTTGCAGTATTTGGATAAGGGTAGAGTTTACACTGGAAACAAATCTACTTATCCTGTTCATAAATAGAGGGAATAAGATGGGAGACAAGTAAGTAGTATTTTATAAAATGTTAGTTGTGGGGGGTGGAGGCTGTTATCACCAGAAATTCTTAGGTAAAGCACAAGATTATGTGGAATATTCATCAGTGTGTGAATTGTCCCTTAGAGGCATTAGTTTGGAAACTTTACATAATAGGAAAAGATTGTTATTTTCTGCAATGTGGTAAATTCTGACAAAATGAAAATGGCTAATTGATTGGCTTACGGAAGGGAAGCTGTTACTGTTATGGTGACGTTTATGCACAAAGGTTAAAAAGTAGCGGCCAAGCGCCAGACTGAGATAGGATTTCTCTGCCGTTGAAATATTTGTAAAAACAATTGTTGCAATGTATGCAACTAATCTCTGGTGATTAAACTTTCTGATCAAAACACAATAAAGTGATCTTGTCTTTTCTTATAATAAGTCATGTATATTCCCAGGATGCTGTTATTAATGTAGATTTAGTGGCATTGTCTCCTTTACACATATCCATATAAAATGATATCATTTCACTTTCCCTGCAATCAGCCACAGTTACTATCCATTGACAATTGGGATCATTTGCTCAATCAAAGCAACTGTATGCTAAATAGTGAATATGCACAATGGACTTTGTAAAACAATAGGCAATTTGGTGCAAATGATCATGTTTAATCTGGCTATGTATAAGCACTCTTTGATAAATAAGCCTCATTAATATGTATTAGCAATTCATTTGTACTTATTCAGAAGAAATTAAAATTAGAATGGATAATATAGAACTGCTTAAAGTATAAAACCCATCTTGAAACCACTTACAGGTTTAAGGGGGGAATTCACCATTGTCCGAAGTAGTGCGAACAGTTCGGGCGACTGCGCC
>WMED01001496.1:0-25045 GCA_019650415.1 Pipa parva
TGAGTTTTTTAGGAGGTGGAAAAGCAGCCCCTGCTCCCCCTAATTTACAGAATTACACAGTGCCACCTGTTGGTGACAATTTAAACTGATTTGAAGTTAGTACTAATCCACAGATTTACAGAATTACACAGTGCCACCTGTTGGTGAGAAATAGAATATAAACTGTATTCAAATTAGTACAAATTGGCTCTTGCCTCATGGGGTTTTTGCCTTCCTCTGGATCAACATTGCAGGAAAATAGGCTGAACTGGATGGACTTGTCTCTTTTTTCATCCTTATAAACTATGAATGTTGGATGCTGGCTTAATAAATAAAGGTGCCTTTATAGATTTAAGATTTCTATGTGAAAAAAGTACCAGACCAATATAGGATAGTAAATACTCAACTGCAAATAAAAGAAATATGATTATACTATAATCACAGATTTCATCACTGTAAGACTAGTCATGTTGTAATATTAGGAAGTCAATTGCACTATTATTAGTGTAGCTACAACACCAGTGCAAGCCCTCACTCTGAATGAGTCACTTATTATTAATCATTTTAGCAAATCTTCCATGTTTTTGTTAGCATACTGCATGGTGTTCTTTTGGATTCCTATTAAAAAGCAAATGAAACTCTTACCTGCAATCATATTGGGTTTTGGAGGCATGATGAATTCATACACTGTTGGTTCAGAGTGACCAAGTCTATTTGTAGCTATAATTTGAACTTCATATCCGACATTCCATTGTAAATGATCCAAGATGATGTAGTCTTTATTGCCAAGAAACTTTTTTTCAAGCCACTGGTCTTCTTTGTCTTTCTATAATAAACATGGACAATATATATAATATAGATATTATATAATTTTTTGTATTTATATTTTTTATTCAAGTTTTCAAAGTACATTGTATTAGGGTTTTAATAAACATCTATTTAACAATTGCTTATGTTCATTATTTATATCTGGAACCATTTGTGAAAAATAGATTAAATTCTGTTTTTTACTATACTTAGACATAGGTTAAGAAAAAATATTATTTCAAGTAGATAGAAAAAGTCCATGTCTGATCAGATACGATTGAAGGTACGGGTAAAAAAAAAAACAAAGCAAAAAAAAACAAAACAAAAAAAAAACAACAAAGCAAAAAAAAAAAAACAAAGCAAAAAAAAGCAAAAAAAAACAACAAAGAAAAACAAGAAGAAAAAACAAACTTAGCACAAATAACATTTTGGCTTTAACAAGTAAGGTATTGGTGTATTTTAACTTTTCCTATGGATTTACTTCATTTAAGTTCACCTTTTTCTCTTGTCCCTATTTACTAATTGTGTAGGGAGAGGGTACAGTATATTCCCTAACTAAATTAGGTACAATATTAGAGGTTGTCTTTTTGTCTGGTTCATCCAAATTCCAGAATCCAGTTTTGAGATATGCTTATATGGTCTGGGAGTTTGTTTTGTGCCTTTGCCGATAGTTCTTCGCATATTTTTATTTTTTGTGTTGGCATAATTAGTTCTTGTTTTGAGCGTGATTGCGCTTTCTTCCATTGGGCTGCTATTAGGCATTTTGGCTGCTGTGGTGATATGATTTAGTAATTTTTGTCTGATACTGCCCAGTCCTGATATTGGCATTGCCAGTAGTAATGTCCATGGGTCCTTTTGTATTTCTGTGTATAATATTTCAGATAGTAAACTTGTTAACATATCCTAGTATGGGATTATATGGAGGCATGTCCAAAAGATGTGGTAAGTGTCTGCTATTTCGCCACAGCTCAGCCAACAGTAAGGTGACAAATTGGGGTTTAACTTGTGTAGTAGTTTTGGGGTGTGGTACCAATTATATGGTACCTCATATATATTTCCTTGATTCTGTATTCTTTTAGCTATTTTTGGAGCGTTGTTCCATCTTTCTTCCCATTCTTCTAATGTGGGGTTGCTTCTTGTTATGTTTGTCCAGTAGGGCATATATTTGTGCCATTCCGTATATTGACTTGTTTTTTGATTGATAATTTGATAAGTCTTTAATACAATTCCCCTTTGTTCGGGCCCCCTTTTTATTATTTTTTGTCAGTTCTGGCGTCTTTTGTCCTCCTTTGCTTCCACATATTATGTCAGGCTTTTATGTATTCAAATATTGTTGGTGTGCTCGTGTCATATCTTTCTTGTAGTTGGTCATATTTGATCATTCTCTGGGTTAGGAGGTCTCTAAATTGTTCGAAGTTTATAAATCCCAGCCACTTGATGTTTGTTTCCTTTCTCATTGCTTTTTCATAATTTTTATTTCTGTTGAATGTTGTAAGAGAAGAGTTCTCTTTGGTTAGGTTGTATTTTTTCATACATTTGTTGTGAATTTAGTTGTGGCTAACATTTGTGGGTGTGTTTTTGGATGCATAGGATTTGACCATATGTAAGTGGGCAGAGTTTCTGGGCTTAGTGTTTTGGATTCAATTATTGTCCACTGGTTTGGGTACTGTGCTCGTGCCCATGATGTCATTGCTTTCATTGTGCTGCTATGTAATATTTTATAATGTTTGGCAGTCCTAATCCTCCTTGTGTTTTGCTTGACATTAATATGTCCTTTGCTACTCTATGTCTCTTATTCCTCCATATAAAATTCAAGATCGCTTGTTGCATGTTATTTAGAATATTTGCATTTGGGTTGCATGTATTCTTCCTTTCCATGATATCGGGTATGATGTCCATTTACGTAAATCTGCTTTTAGTTTGGTAAATAATTTTGAGTAGTTTTCTTTATAAATATAGATATTTTATTTAATTAGTACTGTAAATAAATGGAAATGATATTACTGTTCTTCAAATATTCCTAATTTCTTTATGCTTTCCATGTATATTATTTTTCCAATCAATGTTATGTGCTATAGTTAACAATGTGCATTTTTTAAAAATCAGTAAGTTCTTTAAATACTAGGTTCCAACAAATAAAAATATATGTTCAAATAATATGAGTCGAAAAAAATTGTATTGATTTTAATTACAAAAGAAACATGTATGGAATTAAACATTCTTTATAAATCAACTGTTAGGCAAAATTTATTAAACTCGGAAAAGCCGTTTGCACTTTTCCGAGTTTAATAACTCGGGAGAAAGAGTTGAAGTTTCTCCCGGTAAATATTGTGAGATTTGATTCATGCGATACTTGCTGTGACAAACATTTTTAATTAAATATATCCATTGTATTGTATGGCTACCTTTCCATGGATATATTTAATTAAAAAAAAGTTTGTCACGGTAAGTATTGCATGATGCAAATCTCGCGATACATACCGGGAGAAACTTGAAATCATTCTCCCGATTAAACTCGAAAAAGCTGAAAAGGCTTTTTCGAGTTTAATAAATTTTTAGCCTCCTGACTTGATTGGTTGCTTTTATAGACTCAGTATTCTTAGGTTTGGTATCTAAAGCCTTAATGTTTTTTGAAGAGATATATTAAGACTGCATTAATAAATAATAATGCCTTATTAGCACAGTTTTATAATGTATTAATAACATATATATGTATAATTTGCCCACCAAATGTCTTTTTCAATTTGTACCTTCTCTCAACTCCAGCCCATCCCACACCAATAACAACAAATGGCAAATATTTTCAAGAAACAACTACATCGGGCCTTTCATTTTCTCAACATAAAAATAAGACCAAATGACATTTAAAGCTACTTTATTGGTAATTTGTGTTAGAACACATGCTTTAAGAAAGATTATGCTATAATTTTGTAGAAATCAAAAAACATCTAAAGTGCATCAGTAAAAATAAACAAGCATTTATCTCCTTAAGAAAATATTAATCAGCTGTATGCTCAAACTAAAAACTAAATAGTCATAACCCTAATGCCACGGTAAAGGGGAAAACTGGGTTATCCAATTGTTTGTAACTGTAGTAGCATCCCTGAATTTAATTTAAATACTGTAAATATGTTTAGAAATACACAGTTTTATTTCCACTGTATTTCTTTTGTCCTAGTATAACAACCTAAAACTATATTCTATATTAAAGCACATTTTCTGATCTATATTAGGTGAATCAGATATAGATGCAGCAGGACTAACATTGTCATTTAACACTTTTTTGACTGGATTAACTTTGGAGCAACAAAATGAGTTACGATACTTCAAGATAAATATAATCCAGGATAATGTAATTGACACAGTGGAAAAATCTTGATGCTTTAGACCTGAGTGACAAAATCTACAAGAATCTGACAAAATCAGCTGTGCTACATCTGTAAGTTTATAGAATAATTGAAAAAAAAAAATTCTTAAGGATTTTATTTCCAAGTTACAACTTTGAACACTTGAAAGCACCATCCTAAAACAAGTTAAAGAATTGGATCACCTGAAATATAACATTTCTTAACTCTACTCCAAGACTATTAAAACTTAAAACAAAAAAAAGTTGAGCTTAACAGTTTCATAGAGTTTCTAATTGGGAAAAAAAATCAAATATAAGGCTTTTTTTTTTAACCTATTTTCATTGCAAATGACTAAAAGGTCTACTTTAGTTATTTGAAAAGTGCATGTCATATACTACTGGATGCTATTCAGCTTCTACATACGGTCAGAAGAGCCAAATCCCATGATTTTGGAAAAAGTTCAGTCATTAGAAGTTAAAGGATAGCAGAGAAGAGATTCTAATGTATTTGCTACTATCTTTTATTGAAATAATAACGCTTTAAATTAAAATAAAATTCATTATAGAATATCATCTCCACATATAGCAAATATGGTTTACCATCAAAATAACACTACATTCCTGACATATATGGATGTTTCTCAGTAATACTTATTTTAGTTTATGCTAATATATTAAATCCTTTATAATCTTTCAATTCTATGATAATATTGCTACTGAAGTATACAGTATATGGTAACTAACAATGCTAACATTACACTTATACTTCTACTGGATGATGTAATCTCACACATAAGCAATTAACACATGTAGAAAAAAATGTCTAACATGATCTTAATAAAATATGATGCATGCATCACCATATGCAAACAATTTTATAGATTATTTTCATATTCAAACAACTGACAGATTTGACAAGCAGAAGCTTAACACAATCTAATATGTATTCAATAACAGCCACCCAAATTAAATTATTATTTTCTTAAATAGGTATGCAATAAATACTTTGTAAAAACTTTGAAGGTTCTGCAGACTTGTAAATACCATGCAACGTATAGTAATTAAATTGAAATCAAAAAGGGCACATATGTATTTGAGACTGAATATATTGCACAAAACATTCATGCTTATTATTATAAGCCACATAGTCTAAAGTTAATGAATCTCTCTCAGATTTCAATTATGAAATAAACAAAGGGGTTCATTAATTATACATTTTACATTACATGAACCTCCAAGTGATTTAAATACCTCTTTCAACAAGAAATAACAAGGGCCAGTTGTAAACAAGTTTCTCATCATCTTTACAAATAATTTTTGAAAATGCCTAAAACTGACTTTCTTTGTCAGGGTTTTCTGGATCAAGCTTTCCAAGTGTATATCAATATTATCCCCACATAAAGTAAACTTAAATTACACCAAATTAGAATTAAAAACTAATTAACATTAATTTTCTAGGAAAGGGGTTAGAAATCTTTAACATGAAAAGAGTCCTTTTGTACCTACTTCCACTAAAGAAAAGTAGTTTGGAGCCGCAAAACATAACAACTTAGAAACTTTCAAAAGTTTCAATCTTTTTTTTAATTTTACCTGTTACAACATCAGAATACAACAAACAGAAGAAAATATTAACAAAGTTGAAATAATATATAAATCAAAAATACACTGATATATAACCTGTATTCTTTTTTTTTTTATATGCCAATCATGGGCAGAAGGGAGCCACAACACAACAAGGGGGATGAAGAGCCACATGTGGCTCCAGAGCCATAGTTTGCCTACCACCGTTCTAGGGCAATATTATTTTCCTGAGTTCTCATTCCCTAACAGAATCTGAGCACTATAATACTTTCTTGTATCAACTTCCTTTAAACTTCTAATTAAATGGCTATTTACAAAACAAGTGCATTTCATATCTCTGCCAATCTATCAGTAAATAAATCCAAAATACATTTGGGCGAAAGTTATTAAAAAGTCAAAAGACCGATTTCTCAGATCCAAGCACTCTCTCAAAATGTTCAGTATAAGTTGACAACTTTATATACCTAGGCTTGAAAATTATAAATAATCATAGCCTATAAATGAAAAAAAAAAAACAGATATGGGAAAATACATCATGACCCAGCTAAATGGATTAATCTTTCCTTATTATGGATTGGCTGGGTAAATAGTTTAAAATTAGAAATTAGGTCATATATTATTTATTTATTTCAAACACTGAATGTTGAATTGACCAATGCAGAACTATATGACTTCCTACAATTGTTTCTAAAGGAAACATAGGTTAACTAGATTACATGTTTTAACCTTTTATTCATACAAATTTCAAATTTGTCTTCTTTATTGCAAGTAGTGTTACATAGCAACCTTGATCTGAATTTTTTACTCTCATAATTTTAACATAAATCTATTATTTGAAACAGATCTCAGTACTAAATCCTATCCTATACATATACTATACAAAATAATCAATTCCATTAATAAAGAATTGATCAATCGTTAATCAGAGATTTGTCTCCTGCATGTTTCACTAATATGAGATCTGTATGTGATTGCTTATTCTACTGAATCAATTTTCTTACTGAATCAACTTTATTGACTACAGAAAAAATGACACTGCAACTAGGTGACGTCATTACGGAATAGATGGTAAATGCCTGATGAAGAGGCCTTAGGAGCCTCGAAAGCTTGCATTTACCATCTATTCCATTAGCCAATGAAAGGTATCACCTATACTCTCTTGTCTTTATTGAAAAGAGCAAGCGCAGTAGCAAAAAACTGCTACTGTGCTTTCTTTTTTCACCAAAACACACAGTTTAATACCTCAATAACTTAAGGCATTAAAAAGAAACTAAAATTTAGATAACATGGTCAAGTTGTTATAAAATAGATTATTTCAAATGAAACCTATATAGTCAGAGAGGGCAAACAGAATTAGGATCATGGAAATGTTTTAAGTGCTAGAAGTAGCTAGAAAAGTTTGAATATATAATTGTATTAAATGTATTGTGATTGGGGATTTTAAGGTAGTTTAAGTCCTCTTGCTATGGAACCTGGCAAACATAAAAATCAGTTACCCCAAGGGAAATTTATTTGCCTCTCTCTCTCTCTCTCTCTCTGCTAACAATATAACACTGTAAAAAGAAGGACAGAAGCATCGATACTTACACTCCTATACTTTACAACATAATTTAGAATTGGTGCACCTCCATCATCCTGTTTTGTAATGCTTAGTTTAAAACTTTTTCCTCCTCCAGGCTGTCCTTGAATTGATGGAGGGCTTGGTTCACCTAAAAATAAAATAAATATAAAATCAATAAATTAACTTTTTATTTCTGTTTAAGTGAAAAGAAACAAATTAATCATTCATATATCAGATAAATGTAATAATTAAAAGTGAAACCCATCTGAACTGCAAAATGGAAACAATTAACCAGGATTCATTACAATTATTATCAGATTAACTACACTACATCATTTTTGCAGTTCTCTATACTTTTCTTATTGTTTTTGATGGTGGCCCTTTAATTAAACCAATAACCATAATTAATGCAATCATTTGCAATGAAGCAACAACAGTTATATGCTAAGAAAAATATAGATAAGAGTGATGTTCTGCAAACATATCAGTAAAGCTACTGTACATCACATTTACTTCTATTTGATAAATATGCCAATATGAGTGAGGTGCAGAGTAACTCTCCCCAACCCCTACCCTAGCACAGGAGTCCCCAACTGCATGATGGGGGTGCACTTTTTCGGGGGGCGCTACTGAAGTAAATCACAGCCATCACCACCCACTAGAACCCCTGGTCCATGACAAATTTATAGCAAGGGAATTGGTTCCAGGTGCAGAAAAGGTTGGAGATAAATGCCTTAGTACACCCATCCCCATAATTTCTAAAGTATATTTTTAGAAAAAAAAAATGACAAAAAATACATTTTAAAAATAACAATGAATACATTTTGTATAGAAATACTCACGAACAGGGAGTGTTTGGAATATTTCAGTTTTGCTATAGTCTCCTTTTCCTTTTCCATTAACAGCAGCAACTTTGACTTCATAGGTTGTATTTGCTTCTAAATTTCCAAGAACAATTGTTGCTGAAATAAAGAAACAAAAAACATTAAAATTTTATTAAGAGATAAAACATACAAAAAAAATAATAAACTCATGTGTCATATTCATTTGCAAAAGATAAATGGAAATTAATGCACACCACTTGTAGGGTATGTTTGTACTGAGGTTTTGTTCTCCTAGATGTATTATACATTATAACAATCAAGTAAAAGATATAAGAAAGAGAGTGCACACTCTGATAATGTGGTGAGTAACCCCTTTAGTTTATTGCATCCACTAAACTGTAGTATAAGAGAACAACATTATTCCAGGGGGTTGATGTCTCCCTTTGTTAGGTTACAATTGAGTTAAAGTGCAGGCTATTTCAACACAAACTATTCACACAATCATTTGCCATTATTTAAACTAAAACTGACAATCTAAATGCAAAATATTAGTAGTAAACTTACAGCAAAAGCTTTTATATAGTCATTACATATAAGAATTATTTAACTGATACTTAAAGGGACATTACCCTGAATGTTTTTTTTTTCTTTCACCTGCTTTTAAAGCAATGAAAGTACAAGTTGCCTGTTTACATAAACAAGTGATATTTGCCCACTACATTTTGTATTGTGATAAAAGGCAAAAATATATTTCTTACATAAATTCAATCACTGCTTGAGTTTAATGTACAGTATATATTTAGAGAGTGTGACTACTGAATAGCATCCATATTTATCTAGTGTATAACAAGGCAATGAACACATGATGCCAGTCAGTATGTGATTGGAAGGAAACATAGATTTTTGTTTTTTGCATTATCACTAGAGAATGAAAAGTTAAACTCTTCAATTTACAGTGGGCACCCTATGGAGATGTTTACATTAGAATTCTTTTCAAATGTTTAAACATTTAAATTAATTTTATGCTGCTTTAATTAACATCTATTCTATATTTTGTTTGAGAGAAAGTGTTGTAAGGTTTAATGTACTGGCATAACGATTGGTTTACCTTACCTCCATCCTCTCCAAAAAGTTGACACTTTTTATATACTGTAGGCATTATAGTTTTAATAGCAATCTGACATGTGAGATCCCCAGACATCAATTAAGTATAAGAGAACAAGAACTGGGATTTATTGCATAAGGCACCAGTGTCCAACTAGGTCAGCATCTTTATCTTACCCCTCTGCACTATAGTTTTATGTTTTCTTTAAAAAATAACTTTATGGGTTGCACATTTTTTTTGATTCTATATAATCTGTTAATCTATAAAATGTACCAACTTCAATTCAATATTTAAGACATAGTTACCATTTACCCAGTTTTAACTGAATGTCTTTTGAGGCTTGGACTATTGCAGGTACACAGGGGATACAGGGATGCTTAAAAACCTAGCAGGTCAAACTTCCCCATTTACCTGTCTTCCCTACATAAAAATGTATGTCTTTGTGGCTTTAAGCTATAATAATTTACCTAAATTCAGATTTAGTTCAGAGAAAAGGCATACATTTCACCTGGATCAACCTGATCATTAAATGAAAAAAAAATGTACTTGTGCTTTGTATGTGCTTTGCATAAACATTGCAAATATTATTGCTATTATTCTATCATTACTGACTCACTCTGAGCTCCATGAGATCGGACAACCTTCCAATATTCTGAAGACACTTCTTTAAAATCCATTTGATAATGATGGATGGGCACCCCTCCATGTGAGTCTGGTTTGTTGAAAAACACTCTGGCATATGTTTGCGACAACTCTATAACTCGTAAGCCATAAGGACTGGAAGGCACATCTATAAAAACAAGTTAAACTGAGTATTATTAGAAAGGCATTAAAAAGAAAGCAGAATAAAATAATAGAGAAAGAAGGAATTAGAATATTCAAGAATATAACACCATTATTAACAAGGAAATTGACTCGAACTTTGACACTTATGGGTGAAATTTAATAAAATGGAAAATATGGTTATCATAATATCGATATTATCGATAACACGATATTGAATTATTTTTTCCCAATATCGTGCTATCGCTGATACTGCAGTATTGAAATTTTGCTGACATCGGCAGTATCGATATCCATATCGCGATATTGAATTTTCCGTTGATATTATGGATTTTCCATAAAAATAAAGTTTTGATTGAATTTCGATAACAATAACAATATTTTAGATTTTATTAAATTTTACCCAGGCAAGTGAATTAAACCAGAAAAGAAAGCAGGGTGCAAATTTAGCAGAGCTAATTATGTCCAATTTTTTTTTTAAACAAATCTACATATTGATGACAATTAAACTTGTGTAATCTACTCCTAAAAATCTCAATTATTTCACAAGTGCTTGTAAGTATAACTGTTATGAGCCAGAAATCATTGGCTCATAATAGTGTTGTTCTTACTGGGTAACTGAACATGCTGGATGCCCCTGCTGTCCAGTGCACTAGTGATGTGGTAGCATCTACAGACAATCTGAATCTGATATTTTTGTTGCCAGAACTTAGTTCTGCTGTTTTAGATCCAAGTGCTCCTATGTTCCACTATTTCTGCTCCAAGTGTTTCTATGTATTACAGCCCTTCTATTCCTGCTCCAAATCATGTGTGTCACATCTACAAGGTGTGTTACTCTGTAAAACAGTTAAACTGTTTCTGTTTCAATTGTTCTTGTGTGTTACAGCCTTTCATTTCCCACTTAAAAGTGCTCTTGTGTATTGCAGTTCTGCCATTTCTACACCAAATGTTCCTGTGTAACAGTTCTATTAATTCTGCTCTCCAGTGCATGTGGGGTAAGTTCCTTTGTTTTTGTATTTTGTTCAGCCACTACAAGTGTAGGGTAAACCTGGGAGCCAAGATCTGAAGGTCTGCTTGTAACAAATTCTATACACCCTTGCAGGAGTTAAATATGATAACCAGGATCCCATTTAGACTCTATATAGGGGGTAATTCAGCAAAGTGCGAACTCACCTTGTGATCCTTCAATTCACCTCACCAAAATGGTTACGCACTTGCTTCTCTCCTACACGTGGACATCAGCGAATGCTTTAAAGGTGTTCCAGTCACCTCACGACCACTCGAGTTGCCTCGTTGAGACTGGAATACCTTTAAAGCGTTCGGTGATGTCCGCGTGTAGGAGAGGAGTGAATGCGTAACAGTCTTGGCGAGGTGAATCAAAGGATCGCAAGGTGAGTTCGCACTTTGCTGAATTACCCCCATATGTCTTGAAATTATCCAGCACTAACATTGCCAGGGTCCTGTGAACCCGTTATCCTAAGCCTAGTCATAATACTATATTTTTATCAGCTAAAATATATACATGAAGTAACATGTTGGGCTCATTCTCATTTAATAAAGAGACTTTATTAAACTACAGATAATATTACATGTCACTCAGTAGCTGAAAATTCTGCATAGAAGGAGAGCAGCTATGATATCTCCCTGGGCCATAAAATCCAAATATGGAGAAGATCAAGCACATTTTGTTTGGTTTCTGGATGAAAAAGTGAACACATCTCACTGTCCATTTCAAAAAAGTGTGGCTGTTTGAGCCAAATGTTAAAGCCTACCTTTCTTTTGACTGTTACCTACTAGGGCTGATACCCTGGTATAAAATGCATAAGGCCAATCTAACTCATAATGCCAGCAGCATCTTTATGCCAGCAACTGATTTTTATGTAATATATAGATCTATATAAGTACAGTATAATCATAAGGTCCAAAAATATTTACTTACCCAACAAATTGCCTCCTTCATTAGTTGCCATTTTATTTAAAAATTAAAATTTTTCATTATAGTAATTGATTAATAGCAAAAGATCCCTATGTCCTTAAGCACAATATCATAAAGGCAAATGGGACTTGATTTTATGTATAATTTTTATGTTTAATATCTGTATATATCTATTGTATTTATCTATTATTTATTCACTGTATTTATCTATATCTATTTTGATCTACTTATTTTGCATTTATGGACCTATGTCTCAACACACTCTACAGCTCTTATTGACCTATCTGTGTATGTAAGTCATCCTCCCACTTAGATTGTTAGCTCCATGAGGCAGAAACCTCCAACCTCTTGTGTCAATCACAACCTAGCACTTAAAGTGATGTATCCTTGTGTTATTTTACTTGTATTACTTAATGCACTTTTCCCTTGCCTGTATTATATTTGTATTGCTGAATTGTACAGCGCTGCGTAAATTTGTGGCGCTTTATAAATAAAATTATACATACATTATACATACAAATGGGAACAAATATTATAGAAAAATGTTATGAAAGGAACATATTGAGCATTTGCAGAAAAATAATTCATAATTACCTGCTAATGTAAGTATATACTCTTGAAATCTTGATCCTATTGAGTTTATTGCTGTGCAATTGTAACGCCCAAAATCATTATCTGATAATGGTGTTATCTGAAGAATATAAAAACACAAATAACATTTGATTTACTTTTATTAATACAATTATTCTATAACATAGTTATACAAGACAGACAAAGCAACAAGTTTTACCTCTCTAATTTCACAAACCGTTTTTTTTCCAAATGTTCTGTAGCTTAAAAATAGTACTGCAAAAGGAATGAAAATGATACCTTTTTACTCTGCAATTTTGTTGTGCATTGATCTGTGTTCTAATTTTTATTTGAAATGCCTTTTAGAACAATTACGCTATTTAAAATACAATTATAAAGTATTTTAGATCACTTTGTTGATTGATTGTTACATCATGATATATGAATACAAAGATATCTCACAATGTGCGCTACAGGAATGACAATGTTATTTAAATAACATATTACATATTAGCTGAAAATGTGGCATATCTTTAAAATGGCAGAATTCAAATATGTTTCTACGAAAACTGTCTAAAAATAATAGCTATTTATTAAATGCATATGTTTTTTTTTTCTCTGTATAGATTTATATAGGTGAACACTTTTGTTTATTTAAAATATCCCAGAAATATAACAACTTAAATTATTATTTAACTCAGCTTTTTTTTTCTTCTTCCCAATGTCCAAATGTAATCTAGTAACCCAAATTCCTGATCATCATTTGCAAGTGTTTTTTGAACAAATTAAGTCTATATGCTATTATAAATGATATCTCTCTTAGAATTTATCCTACTAAACCCCTTTCTTGCCCTAAGGAACTTGCATGCCTAAATGCCAGAAATATGATCTCATTACTAAAATGATTTGTGCAATTAGAGGAATTATTTGCAACTGGCACTGCTGCTGAATGAAAGGGAAAGGCTTGAAAGCAAACTCAAAAAGCAAGTAAGGGAACTTGCAAGTGTGTTTTGTTCTAAATGTGCTTATTTTAGGTGTGTTTCTATTTGTAAAAATATAACAAATATTACTGCATTGGATATGCAAATTTTCACTTTGATGAGTTACCCTTTTACTGTTTTGTTGCCCGCCATACCACTTTCTTTTTCATTTCTTTCCCTCTCCTAGTTCCCTTATATTTTTTATTTCCTCTCAACCTACCATTTTCTCATTTGCCACCTCATAACTTTGCAATTTAAAAAATATAATTTCTTTAACATTCACATAGCTCTCAAAGATGACACAATATTTTATTTATTTACACTGCCTCATTCAGTGGACCCCCAACTCTTAAATTCACCATTGTGCGAAGCGAGCTCCGAATCCTTTGGCTCACTTCGCACAGACTGTTATGCGCTCGCTGATGTCCTGCACGCGGACATCAGCGTACGCTTTTAAAGGGATTCCAGTCTTGTTGAGGCAACTCTTTTGGTATCGCCAAGACTGGAATCCCTTTAAAGTGTTCGCAACCACCTCCCTTCATCAGGTGTATGAAAAAAAATTAAATATCGTGTACATCTATTTAGTTAAATAGTTCAAAATGAGTCTTACATAATCTTTCTTGTATTCTCCAATCCCATATCATTATATGGCTATTACATAGCTTTAATAACATTTCAACAAATAACATTATGCTTCCACAAGTTCATTATAATGTCTAAAATTTGCAGTACACCATTTTGCTCTTTTTATAATTACCCCATAACTTAATTCATCTTAAGAAGAGATGTGTATAGTGTACTTACCTCTAGCAATATTCTTTTTCCATCTCTGTATGTTTTAATATTTGTTATATTGCGTGCAGGCAGCGATAGTTTTTCTCTACTCCAGAAAATTGATGATGGTGGATTGGATGCCACATCACAGCTTATATTTATGGGATTATGTTCCCAAGAATAGAAAATAGTCTGATTTGAAATGAATTTTGGTGCATCTATAAGAACCAGAAAAATAACAAAATAGTCAAATAACAAATATTAATTATAATACGATGTCAGGAAACAGTGGCAAACTAGAAATAGAAATAGAATGACTGCATAAGTGAATGTAATATAACATGTACAGTCTTGAGCATGGGTTGGCAAACTTAAATGAGGAGGAAGCCATTTCGCTCCCTCCTCCAGCAGCAACTTTTCTATGAGCCACAAAGGGGGAGGAGCGCACTTCTTCCGACCACATGACCTGCCGATGGCCAAACAGAAGAGGTGTCCGAGGTCATGGGTGGGGCTTTGGAGGTGTGCTCCGAGCCATAACAAAGCGGCTAATGAGCCACAAATTGCCGACCACTGGTCTAGAGAGATGGAACCAAGATTATAACAATATATATATATATATATATATATATATATATATATATATATATATATATATATATATATATATATATATATATATATCTGAACAATATATATATATATATATATCTGAAATAAAATGAAGGAAGGCTTTAAAAGTTTATCATGTTCTGCTATTAGCGGAGGTGGCACTTTATAAACTAGGATTAAAAATAGAATTGTATATTTGTTTGAGTGGGTAAGGATAAAAGGATGAATAAATTCTGATCACACAGAGAGAAAGTGAAAATAAAAACAATAATATGAAGAAAATTTCTATGATTTTATCTTAGAAAAAGCTACCCCTATGAATGTGGTTGTACAGACACACATGCACAATGCGCTGCAATTAAAATGCAAAATGCTGAAGGCAATGTTTTGGGATGTTAAAGACAGTAGTTCACAAAAGTGGAAATGTATACCAATGCTTTATAACAATTCTCCTGCCCAGCTTTTTCTCAGCTGAGAATATTTTCAGAAAAGCTGCCAAGTATAAAATGCGAGTGTGGCCCCAGGGTAAGATTACAAAAAAATAATTTGAGGTTAAGGAAGGATGTAATGCAATGGTTTAATCATCTACAGTTACATGCCCTTCTTATTGCCATTGTTTTAACAGTATATGTTATTTAATTATTTACATTCTATCTTTATATTCAATTTCTTAAAAGCCTCAGAGGGGGTTATTCACTATGGTGTGAATTCGACTGTCGAATTTGCAAACAGTGGATTCTCATAGCAAATCTACTACAATTTCCCCATTGTAAAGTCACAAAATTTTCCCATAATAAAGTCGCGACAATTTTCCCATAATAAATTTATGACTGCGACAATATTCTCATTATAAACTGCAGCAATAGCAGCCTATTGTCACTGTCTTTATCTGGTGAATTCGCACCTATACGCAACAATTCTGACTTTAATGAATAAAGCCCTGAGTTCCTTCCCCTACTTTCTCATTAGATGTTATGTTTTTTTTACTTCCAAGTCATCTGCACCTGTTCCAAGAGAGTCAGAACTAGTATAAAGGGTTGATTCATTACTATGGAAGAATGCTACAACTAAAACTCTATAAAAGTGCAGATTTGACTGCAAAATAAGAGATGGGGAGTCGCAATGAAAATAATGTGGAACTATATATGTTGTACTAGATTCTCCAGATAGTAAAGTAGCTGCAACTTGCTCTTAATCTATATTGTATATGGTTTAGATTTTTTAAATTGTAACATTGTTTGTAAAGAAAAGAAAGTCCCTCCAGTTTACATATGATTCTGCAAATCCTTATCATTGTTTAGTTTTATATGTAAAAATTATTTTGCAATCACTCTATAATAATACTCTTACAAATATCTTAAATGGAATAGTGTCCAATGTAGCACCCCATTAACAGATAAATATTAACCCCCATTATAAGTGACCAAATCACTATACGTAGTATTAATACATACCCTTTGTTTTCTACCACTAAGCCAGTTCCTTACTAAATTAAACACATTTTCAACAGTCCAATCATCTTCTTTCTATGTACCAAGCATTTATGTAGCAGAGTATCAAATTCTTTAGAAAAAAAATCAAAATATATGGCATGCAGGTCACCCTGTTTTATTCCAGAAACAACTTTCTCATTAAAAAAAGTTGATCATATTAGTTTTAACAGGATTGATCCCTTATAAACGCACACTTATATGGAGCTATTTGTAGGTTTTCTTTGAGATACTCCAAGACAGCATTTCAAAAAAGCCTTTAAAGCAATGATGGCAAACCTATGGCATGCAGAGCCCTCTCTGTTGGCATGTGTGCCATTGCCAAAGCTGCCTTCAGTACAGGATGTGGACCCAATCTGACAGTTTTCAAGATGGATCCATGGCCTGCACTGAAGGAGCACTTGCTCTAAGGGGAGCTCTCCTTCTCTGATGCATTTGTGCTCCTCCCCCAATGCAGGCTCTATGACATCACTCATCAGTGCCTGCACTTCAGGGGACAGCATTGGTGAGTGACATCACCTTTTGGCACTCGGTGCCAAAAAGGTTCACCACCACTGCTTTATACATTTTATTAAAAATGGAGCTTAAAATTATTAGCCTAAATCTTCCACTGTCACTTTGAGAGTCCTTCTTGAATATTGGCACAACATTTACTATGAACGAGTGCTATGGAACAGAACCTATCAGAGTCTTAAAATATTAAAAATAATATCATGTCGACAAAGTGATTTGTCTATGTAAATCTTTTTAAGGTTTGACTGTACTTCATCGTGTGTTAGCAAGGCAACATTTAATAACAGTCTATAACTGTACATTTCATCTAATTTTCCTTTTTAAATACAGTGAATAATAAATTGTTTAATCCATTAAACTCATCTCCTTCCAATACTCTTTAACAGATCAACATTTTGGGGGTTGCATTTCTCTCTCGGGCAATCAGTCTTTTTGCCTCTAGCATGATTTCCTGTATTTGCTTTTTTACATAATTTATTTAGTTCCATAAATCTTTTTTAGTTCTTTGTAATTGTTTTCCTGTTCCAGTAGTTTAACTTTTTTTTTTTTTGTTCTTTATTGTCCTATTAAATTTTCATTTATTTACAATATTTTTTTTACTGGTTCTAACTCTTTTATTCTCATTAAGTACATACCACTCATAATAAATAGTTAAAATGCTTTTAAAAATATCCTAGTGGTTATACTCATTTCCAGTCAAGTCAAAGAGAATAAGGGCATATTTAAACGAATAGAATTTTGCCTTCAGGTCATGCTAATTAAACATACATTTTGGATCTCGTCCCATTAGCCTTAGTGTGAGTTATATTATGTGATTATTCGGAGTGCAGCATGTTTCCTCCTTTTGAGCTTTCCATATAATTAATCCTAGAATTTGACCTTCATGGGGTTCGTTCATAGGTCCAATAAAAAAGAAGGTATCAGCAAGTATTGCAATATTCATTTTTTTTGCATCTGTGGACGAAGATGACCACTCTATCTTAACTTGTATACACACACACACACACATATATATATATATATATATATATATATATATATATATATATATATAATGAGTACTGCAATACTTGGCAATACCTATTTTATTGGACTAATAGTTGTTTTAAATAGACGAGCTTTTGAGAGATCCGTACTCCCTTTATCAAGTCACAAGCAATACTTGAGAGGAGGGATCTCTCGAAAGCTTGTCTATTTAAAACAATTGTTAGTCCAATAAAAAAAGTATCACCCAGTATTGCAATACTCATTTTTTGCCTCTGTGGACTAACATAACCACTCTATCTTAATATATATATATATATATATATATATATCTTCATTTTTGTGATTGATTTGGGCTATTTTGTGATTTTGCAACCTTTATTCATTCATTTACTTTAGTCAAGGACTGTTTAAAAGTATTGTTATTTTTGCCTATCCAACACTGCATTAGAAAACTCCCCATTATAATAGTGTTTGCATGGACTTAATTGCAAATCCCAACAATATTACAAACAGTATGAAAACTACCAGATTACTGATTCCATTTTTATGGCATGAATTATCTTTACATTTTTGTTTTTGTCTTTGGTGGAATTTTATAAAGAGATAAATCCAAAGTAAAAGATGAAATGGCATAAGTAAGGTTATTTCTACAATAATTTAAAAAAAAATTCATTTAGTGGTTTTAAATAACAGAATAAAATTAGAGAATATAAAAGCAAATGGTGCATTATGTGTCACTTTCTCTTTAAAAAACTGTGCAAGAAGCATAATACAAAAATATATTGAAAGTATTCAAATAAAGAGGAGTAGGTAGAGGAAAGAGACATGGAAAAGGGAAAACAAATAAAAATATTTAAAAGGAGCTATTCGATACACAACATGTTAGGAACATCGTAGGTCAAAAAAATGGCTAAATAAGGCTGAGCATAAATAAATATTGGAAGATTGACATAAGTAGTAAATATGTATTCAAACTTACATTCAATATTTAAATACATGCTTTTTTGGTGGCCACCAATTCTGCTTGCCGCTTCACAGTCATATCTCCCTGCATCAGATAATATCACAGATTTAATATGTAAAGATGATTTTCCATGATGTCCTGTGCTTTCTATGCGTCCATCTGGGCTCTGTTAATGCCAATTTCATACGTTAAAAAAAAGAATCATTTCTTTTCGCCATCTATTAAAAACAAGACTACTCTTTATAAGAAATCACTCTTATAGAATAAAAGGCAATGATAATGTATTGCATTGGCAAAACAGTATTTTTATGAAATGTACAAACGAGAGGAATGGCATTCTCTGGAAAAAGCGCAAAATATATATAGTGCAGGTTGTATGCGAACAAAAAAAAAAAAAAATTTTTTGAATTAAAAAGCCCAAATGTGCCAAATGAGAATGTGTGTCAAATGAGAATCAATTAGTAAATCACTGGAGCACTTTCATGTATTAGAGTTGGTGAGAGTCCATTTTAGAAACAGCACGAGGTGATTTACTAATTGATTCTCATTTGACACACATTCTCATTTGGCACATTTGGGCTTTTTTATTCAAAAAAAATTTTTTTTTGTTCGCATACAATCTGCAATATATATATATTTTGCGCTTTTTCCAGAGAATGCCATTCCTCTCGTTTGTATGTTAAAGAAGGAGTTTCTGAAACACACTCCAGTGGAACAAGCTGCAAAGAACACTACAAAGACCACTTTTATTAAATTGTTCTTCAGTTAATAATTTTATGGTTAGCGCTGCTTAAAATTGGTTGTGTTTCACAACCAAAATCTTCCTGTTTTTTATGAAATGTGTGTGATTTACAGCAAATTAAATATATAAGTGCAGTGTCTCAGAGTAACAAATCATTACACTCTACATATAAAGCCTAATTGTCTTACTGGCTGCTTTGGGTTGCCATACTTCTCTGTTAGCACTTTTGTTAAAGAATTAATTAAAATAATATTTTAGGCATCTTATGCAGATTATAATAGACAAAGGTGGCACACACATGGTCCAACACCTCACATATTTCAAAATAGTACAATGAACCATGAAGTTTGTTTGTTTTTTTTTTACTTAAAAGTATAATGGTATGAAATAAACCTAATTATTTAAGTATTTTATCTCTACATTGATATATTGTTTGGGGTTTTGGTCCCTGTCACTTCTATGCCAAATCATCTATTTAGCTCACAGTCTTTCCTTCCCAACCTAGCAATAAAAATCAATTTCCTGTTTTAATCACATTGCCTATTTCCCCCCTTCCTTTGTAATGGAGGGAAACAGGAAGAATGAATGTGGCCTCTTCCCCATTTTCTTATTTTGAGATTTTACTCATTGTGGAAATGTACGTGTATGTCTTTCTTATTAACTGTTATATTAAACTGTACTTCACTATTTTATGTTTCTTATTTGTGGAGGTTTTAAGGCATTCAAACAAGATTCTGGGAAGTGACCCTGATGATACACCATTTTAAAAGTCACAAAACTGTGAGTGTAACTCTAGTGGTTAAAGAGTAAGTGTTGATACAATACTTATCTATGCAATTTTTGGCCTTGTTTACAAAGAGAAGCACAACACTTTTTGATTCTCTGGCTTTTATGACATTTGGGACTGTAGTGCTAAATATCCGGAGAGAACCTACTTACATTAGCTTACCTTGGATAACAAGCTGGACTGGATGGACTTTTTCCCATGTATCTTTTTGAGCCTTATATACTATGTTACTATATTTATTGTTTACAAAGAATAAGGGAGATGCAAACAACAAATATTTATGTAAAGTAAGGCACCATGATGGGGTAGGTTTGGAAAGACATATTACTGACAAACATATTAAATCCTTTAGAGCAATATATGAAGCAACTGTTTAAAACAACATCAATGACTTTGTTGCAACATGTAAATTTTTTAACAGATATTCTAGGATATGTTTTACACATCTGTAGATGGCAATGGTAAGAGCCTAGCCCTCCTCCAATAAATACATGTTGAACCAAGTCAGGAACCACCCAAATATCTAAAAAAATAAATATTCATATAGGATAAATCTAGTCACTGCCCTTACGCCTTACAGAAATTGTATACTTATCACATATCTTGCTTTAACCCTCTTATAACTTGAAAGTCATTATATGAAATACAAATTTAAATTCTTAGTTAGATAGGTTGTTAAATAACCCTTGTAATTTATGTAAAAACAGTGTTGGATTGTGTTTCAAAAATCTGTCTTTTACAATTACATTATCTTAAATAATTAATTGAATTTTTTGTATATTTTAATAAACTTTTAAATGTAATAATATATACTAAACAAAAGATAAACATTCTCAATTTGAATCAAGGCCTGATTTCAAATAATGTAATGAATAATAAGAACATGATACCAGCAATCCAAATATACAAAATATATAAATCATTTATTCCTTCTTATAATACTTAATGAAAGAAGCATGATTATTTAAGATTATGAGAATATTCCTGCAGCATTATAACATGTAGCATTTATAAACTGTAAACATCAGGATAAAAAATTTCAGATCTATTAAAGAGATCATATTGGGAAGTGTGGAAAAAATACTTGGGACAAAAAGTAGGAGTCACTTGTTTTTTTAACTGGCTGTTTATTTATGGAAAAAAAGTCTAAATTATCTGTTGTTTGGTTTAAGTGGTGAATGTCCCTGATATTTTGTAGATAGCATTTAAGGATACTTCAGTGATGATTTATTTAATGGGATTTCTTGAGACTTCCAATCTCATGCAAGCAGACTTTTTAAAACTAGAGGTGGAAAAAGATATTAGCAGACATTCAAGGAATAACTATCAGAATATATTGTGAGGTAGGGGAAAGAGTGATGCCTGTAATTTTAGTAGAGATAAAGCATCTCCTTTCATGTATTTATGGAAGCATAGTCATAGTTTATGGAACTCCTTCTGAAGGCTGAAAATGTGATAATATTCTATTATGAATTGCATTAAACATATAAAAATATATAACATACTTATCAGTATTTTTGGAAAAATGAAAGTCTGATAATATTTCTGGCATGTTGTAAAGTGGAAATTATAAATATATTGGTTTTAAATATTTGGAAACTAGCATATTTGCTAGTACATTTGGAAACTAACCCCGAGTTATTTTATTAGGAGACCACAATAATTTCTGTAGGGAAAAAGGTAGAAGAAATTTGTTTCTAGGGCAGCTTGGTGGTATCAGGTTAGGTTTTGGGCAGGGAAACCACCGTTATCTAATTAATGGTTTTATATATTTTCAGTAACCCTTCTTTAGTGTTTCACCCAAATAAAATCTAGAAATGGGAATTGTAGTTTTAACAATTATGAGCCTGGAAGAGCAGAATGTATTGTTCTCATCAAGTACTTTTGAGAAAAATAACTATATATAATAATTATGGTAATCTTATTTTGAGCTATATTTGCAAAGAAACTTTATAATACAATTCTATGTCTGACTAATCTATATCGTGTGCTTTAAAAAATAAATGTGACCAATATTTCACTGAATCACTGAATGAAGATTATTCTGGTAGACTGTAAGTATCCTGCAAGGTTTTTTTGCTTGTAAAATTTAATTTTAAACATAATTCATTTTTTAATAATATTTTAAATATAAAAAATATTTTTAAAGCAACAAAATGCTTTTTTAAGGTTATAAACGGAAAAAGAAAACGGCATCAATATCTAATATGACATAATAAAAAAAAAATAAGCATAAGATAAAGTAAGGACGATGAGAGGAAGATGAAAGAATTTACAAATATTTACAAAAAATAACATTCATTTATTTATTTAAAAAAATTTACAAAAGAAAACATTGTGAAGGTTAGAGAAGGAATAGTGTCAATCCATGTGAACCTTTATTTACTTTCATTTTGCAGTGGAGTTTTCATAAAGTATGTCAAACATGTCAAGAAGCTAATTTTCCTGAGTGCTAAACTATGTCTCAGACCTGACATTTCCACTTTAAATGAATGAACAGTCTAAGTCTGTTGGGCAGTATTAAAAGCTATTTTTAAAGGACATTCAATGACCTCAGTTTCTGGAGCCATCAGCGTTTTGCTTAAATTAATATTCTCTTGAGTTATTTATAGACAAAATGTTAATTGCAGCAATTACAATTGCTATATACATAACAATATACAAAACAAATTCACAAGTTCATCTGCATAACAAATTCACAAAAACTCACCTTGTCACCATCATAAAAAATCATTCCATCACTGGCTCTTTTCCATGTAATTTCTGGAATTGGTTCCCCTTCTGCTTCACAAATCAGTGTTACATGTCCATGCTCAATGGTAGTTTCATTTTGCAATTGTACAATATGAGGCTGCACTGTTAAGAAAATTAATTACATTACTGCCAAAATAATTTAATGACATCTGAGAGGGACCCTTAACGTCAACTCCATCATTATACTTATTTTGTTTACATTGCTCTTTCGTGGACCTGCTGATCTGGTTCTATATACTGCCAGGCGCTATGTTACTTCTAACCTGCTCTACTATACAATTGCTAAAGCAAACAAAAATTAACACACAGCAACCTGCAGCTTCAGTAAAACAAGAGAACTATAAGCAGTTATTTGAGATGAGAGTCTCTCTTATCTAAATTTAAAATGAACTGTATACCATTGCATGTATGTGAAATCTTTTAAAGTAGTCATTCTTTTAAAAATAGAAGTGTTAATAGTTTACAAAAGTTAGTAACAAAACCGGATGTGAACAAAAGAAAATATAAATCAAATCAATATTGGTATGACCCCTTTGCATTCAAAACAGCACCAATTCTTCTAGGCACACTTGCACATAGTCTTTGAAGGAACTTGGCAGGGAATTTGTTACAAACATCTTGGGGAACTAACCATGGATCTTCTGTAGGTTTGCTCAGATCCTTTTGACTCTTCATGACATCCCAGACAGACTTGATGAGATTCAGTAGGGCTCTGTCATCACCTCCAGGACTTCTTGTTCTTCTTTACACTGAGGATAATTCTTAAATAAATTGGCTGCATGTTTGGGGTTGAGGTCCTGCTGTGGAATAAATTTGGAGCTAATCATATGTGTCCTTGATGGCATAGAAATATTAATTTCTGCTTGAATATATTAGCATTGAGGATACCATAAATCCTGACTGAATCACCAACTCCAGTTGCTAAAATGCAGCCCCAGACTTGAAAGAAATCTATACCTTGCTGCACTATTGTGTGCAGAGACTCTCACTCCAGCCCTTCAGAAAATAAACTGCCTTCTGTTAAATCTTTTCATTTTGTTCAGTCAGTCCAGTGCACCTAATGCCATTTTCTGCACTCCAGTTCCTATGCTTGTTGTGCATAAGTGAGTAAATTGACCATGCTTCCATGTTGAACGTATGGATTTTTTCCCACAATTCTTCCATGAGGATCATTTCTGGTCAGACTTCTCCAAACAGTAGTCTGGGTACAAATGGGTCCCAATGTGCCAGTTTCAAGTTGATAGCACTGTTGCACATCTTCTAATTTCAAAGGGAAGTAAGAAGGGTCTTTCATATGCTATACTAAGTTATATTTAACTTATGTTATACTGAGCAAGAGGCTCTTTTTAAATGTTTTTAAAGTTATCACGTAGGTTTGCTGTGTTCTGCATCAATAAAATATAACTTTTTGCACCATCTAATTTAATCCATGTTATTATTTAATTTCCTAAAATAATTTATTAATATAAATTTCAGGTGTGCGCTGTACATAAAGGTTTTTCTGTTCTCTTCTTACATATATTTATGCTCTAAAACATTATGTTTATGGGTATCTCAGAATGATATCCACAATACTCCAGGGTAGGATAAGACATTTTCCCTTTAACTTTGATAATGGAATTTTCCAAAAACCTTTTGTTAACTCAACATCTATTATCTACTGGGCCCAACTTCTCTATTAGCACATACACACTTGAGTATGATAAACACACCAACTTAAGACACCTCATATAGTTCCCAAAACAAATATTGAGGGTCCTATCTGGTTTTGGGACCAAACATAGTTTATAATTCCTCCTCCAGTATTTTCTGTTCTGGAAATACTTCTCTGTTTTGTTCCAAATATTCCTTTATCTCACATTCTTGAAAATATGAGTATTTGAAATACTAAACTTAGACATACCAGGCTCAAAACTTGATTATTTAAAGATTATAGTAAAGGGGGGGGGGGGG